>JBBPDI010000020.1:15136728-15165405 GCA_037974545.1 Cucumis variabilis
TCCTCTTGGAGGGGTGTTGCAATAAGAACTAAAATTCAATAACACGACCATTCCAAGCAACATAGTTTTCACACGAGAGACAACCGTTATGTTGTACCACGCCATTAGAAGGAGGCATCTTTTCCCTTGTTTCTTGATCTCAAATACTCTTTTGTTTACTGCTTCAGTGATTGTCATTTTTCTCATTCTTCTTCGATGCTCTGAGTTGTATGATCACTGGCTTTTTATTTACACTTGCCATGTGCAGTGCTGTTGGATCCTTGATATTCAGTTACATGGCTGGGGTTTGGACTGTTACCAATGGTGTGGTTAGGGAAGATCATATTTGTGCTCTTTTTAACGGAGTGGAGAATAATATCGATTTTACCAAGTGGAGCTACATAGGGGCACTTCCTTTAATCATGATGGCGGCAGGAAACGTGCTTACCATCATGTTTCACTATCTTCTTCTTCGGATTCCGGCTCCATATTCCTATACCAACAAGTCTCGAGACAGCCAAGGGCTTTACGCAAAAAATTATTTACTTTAAACGGTTGCTTAGGCAAAATTGATTTACTTTAAACGATTGTTTGTCTTCAGCAAGACCTAATTTTGTATCTTTATTTCCATTTATTTTAAGTTCTTTTATCAATTTGATGTCCTCTCCAAGCATTATCAAATTCCAATCTTATTATTGTTGTTGTTATTAGCACAAGTCAGAAGTGAAGGATTTAAAGTCTTTTCCATTCAATCTCACCCTTATTGCAATATCTTCAATAATCAATCCTACAACTTGTTTCGACAATAGTACTCTCCAAATGTTCTGAAGACCTCAGTTTAGAAACAAGTCCCAATTTTTTATGAAAAAAATACATTCAACATGATTATTGTCCAAATACAAAGAAAAAATCAAAAAATTTCAAAGATAGTATTCGAAAGCTACGTGATCGCGATGTGGAGCAACCGACATTCTTATTATTTAATCTTAAAATATAAATAGGTTCAGAGTCGCCACCAATCATATTAAATTGTGTTTGATCACCCTAAAAAACCATTGGTCTGCCATCAACCATATTAAGGTGTGTTTCAGAGTGAGTTATGTGTAAGAAACGTATTAGCGCCCTACAACACCCATAAAAATAGTTACCAAATTTTATGTTTTAAACTAAATTACGAAGATTTACAAAACAAAGTATTTGGTTGTTTTTTGTTCTCAATTCACGTTTTAGAAAAAACATGAATATATAATTATGAGTGGCACAAGAGTCATTAAAAATTATTTTTTGTTTCAAAGTATTATTTTTTCATTCACCTCAAGGATGTTAAAATATAAACTTTGATATTTTAATCTCCATAAGATGTGTTTAATGAAAAATTTGATGTGTCTAAAGAATTAATAAATTCCAAAGAAAACACTACTCAATCTCATTTTAAAATATAGAATTGCTCATATTTTTTAAAAAATTTATTAATTAATTTTCAAATGGAGAAATTTCATATATTTATGAAATTTAAATGATAAAACCCATAAAGAAACGTTACTTCTTCCTGATTTAAATTTTATATTCATATAAAATTAGCAAAAAAAAAACAAATGATTTTTTTGTTACACATTTAGTACCTATGGATAAACTGGAAAATAATAACGATAACATCCTAAACTAAACATTTATTTTTACTAGAAAAACAAATAATTCAAATGTTTTTTTTAAACCATATACCTAGGAACCAAAATTCAAGTTATATGAAATATAGGCTATAAATATAAATATGGTAACTTGAACATTTGAAATATTGATTCATTATGTTTAATAAAACTGGACTGGACTCACAAACAAAAAAGAAATACAAATTGTGAAATATGTGAAATACAGTGTAAAGTATAGGGTGTGAAATATATTTCAGGGTTTGAATATGTGAAATACAGGCTGTGACATAATATGTATGTGAAATACAAGGTTTGAATATATATGTGAAATACAAGGCTTGAATATATATATGTGAAATACAGGATGTGAATATGTGAAATATATGAAATACAATGTGAAATACAAGGTTTGAATATATGTGAAATACACGGTGTGAATATGTGAAATATGTAAAAGACAGAGATATGATGATGACCAATTAAGTTTAATCAATCCATTAATATCACATAACCACTTAATATAATCCAACCAACCATTCACACAACAAATTTAATAAACAGTAAAACAACAAATTTAATATCCAAATTAAACTAAAATCAACCAAGAAACGAAATCTTTCTTTCACATCCAACAAATTTAAAGAACAGTAAACAACAAGTTTAATAAAAGTCAAATCCAAAAAATTTAACTAAAACAAATCTGATACTACACGGTAAACCTTAAATCTAATAAATTTGAAGTGAAATTAAACTAAATTTCAAATTCAAATCTAAAAAAAACCACCAAAATCAATGAAATTAATTAGAATCACATTAAATTGGGAAAAGAAAAAAAAGATAATTATACAAAGGAAAAATAAATACATTTGAACAAAGACCTTAAGTTGGGAGAGAAGTTCTCTCACTTCTTTTTCCAACGCAAATTAGAAGATTTTTTAATCTCAACGTACTCTTCCCCTTTCCTCCCAATGGAGAGAAAATTGAGTAAATGAGAAGATTTTTTTACAATAAAAGAAAGGAAAATCTCAATTTACCTCCACCTTAAAAGAAAATACGTACCTCTCTCCCTCCCTAATTTCTCTTGGGATTCTTTTATAGGGCAATAAGTTAGTTGTTTTTTTAGAGTGGAAAAAAGGTAGATGATCATTCTGAGAGTGTGGAGAGAGTCGTAAAGAGGGAAAGAGAAAAAAATACTGGGAGAGAAAGTGGAGGGAGATATAGAGGAAATAGTTTAGGGAAATTAGGGAGGGGAATCGTGAGATTAGTTTTTTTTTTCTATTTTGCTTTGTTTTCTTATTTATTATTTTTATACAAAAGTTAAACTGCAATCTTAAATTCAAATCCAACTTTCTTTTATAAAAACAAAATAAAGTAAATAAAATAAAAATAAATAATAAAAAAGGACAAAATACGGTATCTAGATCTTGCCCCTTTGTCAATCTTTAAAATGTTTAAAGGTGGACAAAGGAAATAGATAAGGTCTTTCGGCCAAAATTTTGTATTATTTTTTATTTTTAAAGAGAAAGGAAAAAACTATCAAGGTAGCAACCTTAGGGCTAGTGCTAGATTTGATAAAAATAATGGACCTGATAGACAGGTTTTGACCTGATCAACTTCAGACATGGGCTCAATTTAACTAAATTTGAAAAGGCATCAACCTTAACTCCAAGCATAGGTTTGATAAATAAGAACCTGATAGACAGACTTCGACCTTGAATTTAAATCTGAGCACGATTTAACTAAATATGAAAAGACATCAACTTTTAGCTCTAGGGCTAGGTTTGATAAATAAAAGACTTGATAGAAAAGCTTCAGCCTTAACTTCAGATCTGGGCACGATTTAACCAAATTTGAAAAGACATCAACCTTAACTGTAGGGCTAGGTTTGATAAATAGGAACTCGATAGACAGACTTCGGCCTTAGATTTAGATATGGGCACAATTTAACCAAATATGAAAAGGCATCAACCTTAGCTCGAGGGCTAAGTTTGATAAATAAAGGATTTGATAGACAGGCTTCTACCTCAACTTCAGATTTGGCACGATTTAACCAAATTTTGAAAAACATCAACCTTAGCTCCATGGTTAGGTTTGATTTCTAAAAAATGTGAAATCATCCAACTTTTGGACTGGGTTAAAATTTAATTTAAAATAAAAATTGTGTTTTTCAAAGAAATAAATAAATGAATAGCTCACTACTCCATTTTATCAATCTTATCAATAGTTGATCAGCATAGTCAAAGGATTGGATAAGACACATGTATCGTTAAAGCTTTTTAAGCTGTCAAATTCGCCACACCTCGAATCAAAAGGTAGAAAGACTATACTATGTTGTAAAAACCACAGTTGTTTTAGTCTTGGACTTCACAAAACGTGAACCCTTTTAAGATGTAGACTTCCAATTGCAACAACTCACAATCAAAGAGAAACTTGCATCGACTTAGCTTGTAGACACCTATATTTCCTCAAGTCTTAATAAAAGAAAATCATGGATTTCACATGGTTTTCAAATACAATAAGTTCTACTTGGATCCTTGTTAATTAACAAAAGATAAAATAATAGACTCATGGAGTCGTGGATGTTTATTGTAGTTTGATAACATTTTAGAAAGGATAAAAGAAAGGATTGACGAATAAACTTATGTTTGGTAAATATAATAAGAAACAACAAAAAAATAACGATGCTTGGAATATGAGTATAAAGGGAGGGGGTGAGAGAAAATTCACATGTGAAAATAACATTCAGAACTAAATCTAAGTTTTCTAGAAATACTCTTGACCTCTTCCAACACTCAAAACCTTTTAGCACTCATGCATAATATCTTTGAAATAATCTGAATTCACGGGATTCTCTAACTCAACGTCATCCATATTGATTAAAAGCAAGGCTCCTCTTGAAAAAAGTTTTTTTCACTACAAACAAACCTTCATAATTAGGAGTCCATTTTCCTCGATGATCCTTTTGAAATAGAAGTATTCTTTTGAACACCAAATCTCCTTCTCAAGAGCTTCAAGGGTGCATCTTTTTATTGTATCCTCTCATTAGTCTTCTTTGGTAAAGTTGTCCATGACTTAATACTGTCGATCTTTTTTCTTCAACAAAATTTAACTGCTCATAACGACCAAGTATCCATTCAGCTACATCTAACTTAGCTTCCATGAGAACTCTCAGTGAAGGTTTCTCAACTTCTAAAGGCAGGATAGCCTCAATACTATAAACCAAAGAAAATTGTGTTGTCCTTGTTGAAGTACGAACTGACGTGCAATATCCATGTAGCGCATACGGCATAATTTCATGACAATCTTTGTATGTTGTTGTTATTTTCTCAATGATTCTTTTAATATTTTTGTCAATTGCCTAAAATGCTCCATTCATCTTTGGGCGATATGGAGTCCAGTTTCAATGATTGATCTTGAACTGCTCACAAAGCTTGTCCATCATAATACCCTCTAGGAGACCATAACGACAAATCAACTCTTTCTTGATAAACTTGAGCACTACTCCTCTTGTAATGTTGCAATAAGATATCATTTCTATATATTTAGTGAAGTAATCAATGGCCACAAGCATAAACCAATGACCATTTTAGGTTGTGGATCAATGAGTTCAATAACATCCATTCCCTACAAAGAAAATCGTTATGATGCTAACAAGACATGCAATGGAGATGCCGCTGTATAGATCTTATCCATATAAATTTGACATTTTTTACACTTTCTTGCATATTTTATGCAACTTGATTCAATCGTTGCTCAATTAACCAAATCTAATTATTTTTCTAGCCATCATATATCCATTCGCATGGGTTCTAAATATTCCTTCATGAATTTTTGTCATAATTTGTTTTGCTTCTTCCACATCAACACATCAAAGGAGTACCATATCATGGTTTCTTTCATGGCCAACCTTTTTAATTATTATGCATTTGTCATTCTTTGAAGCTCCATATGAATATTCTCCACACCTTATGTGCTGCTTAATGTCCAAATACCATGGCTTGTTATCATTTTCAATATTCGTGCAATATGTCGGCGTATCTTGCTTTGCAATTTGGATTGGATAAAGTTCACATTCAAGATCAAAATCAAACATCACTGCCAAGGTAGCTAATGCATCTGCCATTCAATTGTCCTTTCTATGAACATGGTCAAATAAATTTTTCTCAAATTTTGAGATAATTTTGTAACGTATTAACTGTAAGGCACCAATTTAGCATATTTTATTTTCCATTATTCCTTGACTTTATGTATTATTAACATTGAGTCACCGACAACCTTCAATTGTTTAATACTTATGTTGCATGCTGCTTGAAGTCTTATAATGCAGACTTCATACTCAGCGATATTGTAAGTGCACTCAAAGCATAACTTGGCCGTTAAGGGGAAGACTTTTCCTTTTGGAGAAATTAGTACAATTCCAATTCCATGTCTCAATTCATTAGACACACCATCAAAAAGCATAATCCATGTTTCAAGATCTATAGCATCTTTTTCAACTAGAAATATATTTTCATCTGAAAAATCAACCTTTATAAAGTCGTAATCTGCTACTAGTTGGACAACTTAATGATTAGCAAGTGCACTTTTCTTTATTGCATTTTTAGTAACATAAACATTATCATACTTTGACAATAAAACTTATCATTTTGAAATCCTCTTAGATAATGAAGCCTAATCTTACCATATATGGATGACTTACAGTCCAAACCAAACCTTCGATAATTGCTCAGTATTTTTAAAAGTGTCTCTAAGTTTTGATTAAAAGAATATCTTCCACCTATGATTACACTAGTTGTCATAATTTCAAATTATGCATGTGTGGCTATATCAATTCATCTACAGTTGTTTCCATTATAGTTGCATGAGCAATTTCAAAAGAGTGAAAAGAACACTCTAATGCTTCCTTTATCGCCTCAAAATATTGGGCTGATACTGGTTTTGTTATCAAGAAATTTTACTTTCCCAACAAACAAATCATCTTACTTCAAACAACAAATTTCAATTTCTTATTCAACATGGATGACACCACTCCTACGGAGTGAATCCAAGGATGTTCTAATAAAAAAAAAGTTGTATGCATGCATTATTTTCATGACTTGAAAAACTATATTGAAAGTACATGAGCCAATTTTCATTGGTAATTCAATATCGCCAATTACTTCTCTACATGACCCATCGAAAGCACTTTCAACCATAATACTTGATTTTATGTGTGATGTGTCCACTATAAGCTTCAAAAGTGTAGATTTAGACATTATATTAAGAGCTCAACTATTATCCACTAAAACTTTTGTTATGACATAGTCTCTACACTCTATTTGAATATGCAGTGTTTTTGTATGGCCTAAACTTTCAGGAGAAATTTCATCATCCGTAAATACTATGAAATTTGAAGATATAATGTTCCAATAATTTCACTGAACTTTTTCATTGAAATGTCATGTCCAACTTGTGTCTTGTTCAAAATATCTAATACACTTTGAAATTAGGCTTTGAATTAAAAAAACAAAGATAATAAAGAAATTCAAGTTAGAGTATGATGCATTTGCACTATCATCTTATACTCATTTTATTTTACTATTTTCAAGAATTTATTTGTTTCCTCATGCATAATAGGTTTTTTGCATTCTACATCTTTAGCCTTGATAGACATCTCCACGTCCTCTTTGCAATGTTCATATACATTTTTTTCTCATTTTTCCTTCTTTGCCTTCTAGTTATCTCGTTGATTCTTGTAATATGATCAACTGAAGAACTCGTTATGACTTGACAATCATATCACTATTGAACTCCTTTCAGATCCTTAAATTTGAAAGGACTAGGAACTTGGATGTGACTTTTGTAGAATTGCAAAAAGTTGACTCATTATGAGTATCTTGATAAAAGACTGTCAAAGGCCTTCGTTAAAAAGAATCTTCCTTTTTGAAACTTCATCTATTAATAAACATAATTCACTGTCCTTTACCTCCTCTTTTCCTTATCCTTTGTAAACTGTGTGTATCTTTACATTTATGAGTTGTACTTTGGATTTAAATTTATAACATTGTTGGATAATGTGACCTACAACTCATTGATGAAATATATATTGTATGCTTTTATATTACCTTCATAGATTATGTTGGGGCCTACGTATTCGTCATTAACATAACCCGCTTCAAAAAGTGCTTCCATAGACATCATTATTTCATGAACTTCTTTTTTACATCTTTCAACAAGACAATCCATAACATTCACTTTTGAATTTTCATTATTAGGTAGTAGATTGTCATTGAAATTTGAAAATAAGAATGTGAAGTGATATTTCTTAATCTTGTGATACGATTTTTAAACAAATATAGTTAAATAAATGATAACATAACATGCTAAGTAAAAACTTGTTCGATTTATTTTAGTACTATATAAAAACATGACAATTTGACATTAAAATATAATGATTATGCGAATAAAATAGTAAAAATAGATAATGAGACAAGATACCATATGAAACAAATGTTCTTCTTTTATGATTATTATTTTTTCATCTAAGAAAAATATTAATTTTCATTTTTAATTAATATATATAATCGCGATCTTTATCTTTGTACTCTACAAAAATTACCTACCAATTACTTTTGAGTTAAGCTCACTTTGGCCACAAATTGATCTTTAAATGAACATTCTCTTTATCAACTTTCTCATTTTGTCTCTATATAATATATATTAATTATACTTTATCGATACAATATGATATATATAATATATATATCGTATCTATAATACATATGATATATGTATTAATATATAGAGAGTACATATATATTATATATGTGGTACAAAATGTTGCACTTATCTTAAAAAAAAAAGACTGATTAAAGAGTTATAGAATAAATAACTTGATTTCTGGCAGAACAACTCTTTTGGTGCAAAAATGGAAGTATATTTAACTAAAGTATACATTTAAAAAGGTTATTTACTAAGCAATATCATCGATCAAGTATCATTAATACTAGCATTTTTTCACATGCTTAGTCTTTGAGTGTCTATAAATTCCTTGTCAAACTCGGCTTACCTTCACATAAGAGAATTTTAAAAACATCTTATCATAATTCCAAACTCATCCAATGGTCAAACTATTTTGCATCTATGTGTTGAGAGTAACCATTTGGAGGGGATGAAGATGTTAATTGAAGCATATGTGAATAATGATGAAGACTTCCTAAACAAAATTGATAACAATGGGAACACTATTTTAGATCTGTTAATAAAGCTACGACAAAGCGAGGTAAGTAACTTAGAGAAAGCACATCAGAAGGGACCTTCTATCAATTGAATGAATTATAGATGGATATATATAATAATATATAATAATAAATCTTTTCTAACTTTTTCATTTTTTTTATGTTATAGATGGTGGGATATTTATTTTCAGTTTTAGAAGTAAAAACTAAAGAAGACTATTTCGCCACAAAAGAAAATTTAGAATTATCCCACAAGATCTCAAAGAGAAAAAGTACCCGAAGACAAAAATCAAGAAAACATGCATCTTTAATAGGCCACTTTTTAGATATAACTATCGTCTTTAATGGGCCACTCATACATTAGTTATTGTTAAGGAAGGTGGAAGATGAAACGAATGATCATATAAGTTTCTTGTTAGGGCTGTTGTGTGTACTTTTGATGGTAGGGAGTTTAACATTGTAACCGGTCTATGGGCTCCTAGAAAGGAGTCTATTCAATCTATTAGGAATAATAGATTGTTAGAAAAGTTCTTCAAAGAAAAATAGTCAATTTATGTAAACGAGTTAGTGGACATATTTTTGTAATACAAGGGTGATGACGATGATATGGTCAAATTAGCTTTTGTGTACTTTATAGAGCTATCCTTATTAGGAAAAGATAGGAGAACCAAAGTGGACCAAATTTTTTTGAAAAAATTGCTAATGATTGGAACATATTTAATAATTATGATTCGAGCGGGATTGTTTTCAAATGCATGCTTAGTGCCTTAAAAAGAGTCTTGGACATGTAACATGCCAAGTGAAAGAGGAAGTTCACTAAGACAAAATATGCTATCATGGGATTTCTACATGAGTTACAAGTATGTTACTTCCTACTTCAAACTTATGCATGCATACATACATATATTCTAGGGCACTTACTAAACTTGTTTGTCAAATGTGAAATAGGTTTAGGCATATAAGTCTATACCAATCATCATTGGATGTGGTGTAGAGAAAGTAAACGATGATGTCATTCCACGTATGCTGAGGTGGGTATGCCAACAATCACCGAAGTCTCATACTATACAAAGTCAGGTGTTTGACTCGCCAATGGTAAGCAACAAGCAATAGTAATTAATTTGAGGGCACTACTATAAAAACAGGCTCTCTTGATATTTTTAAACTGTCAAGAATCACTATTCTTGACGATTTTCAAATCATCCTTGAAGCCAGCGTCAAGAAGCCAAAGTTCTTGACTGTTGATAAAAATGTCAAGAATATTGAATGTTAAAGTTTTATAAACGTCAAGTACATAAATTTTCATAACATTTTAAAAACCTGTCAAGAATAAACTTGTTCATGACAGTTTTAACCCGTCAAGAATTGATTTATTTATGACATTTTAAAACCATTAAGAATGTATGTGTTCATGACATTTTAAAACTGTCAAGAATACACTTGTTCATGACATTTTAAAACCGTCAAGAGTGCAATTATTTATGACATTTTAAAACCATCAAGCATGTTTAAATTTTTTTTAAAAAAATTGTAATTGAATTATACTTTTGTTCATGTATTATGTTGATCTATTAATAGTCTTGTATACAGTTGTCCAGCAATAGATTCATAAATATATATATGATTGACGATATTTCTCAAATATAGTTTCAAAACTCGAGCATATACAAATAAAACCATTCACTATATACATATATAATCAATTCCAAGACTTTACATCAATATGAATATTTCATAACTTTACATTTATATGAATATTCCATTAGATTGTCATGAATCCAACTCAACTTAGAAAGTCACAAAACAGGCTATAATAAATCTAATCAACCCCCCCCCTATGAACAATTCAAAATAATTATCACCTAAAGTTTCTGTACATAAAATTTCAGATTATAACCAACACCACAACAAAAAAATTTCTACTTCAGAATCATAAATTATATTGGTCACAATCATATGTACAAACCCAAAAATTCTAATTCTGTCTGTGTGTATGATCTTCTTGTATCAATCTATAAACATGCAAAATAAATTAAATGAACTAACTCAGTATACAAATAAACTAATCAACTCACAAAAGAAATAGCTTGATATATAAACATACCGCATCAGATATGACAATGCTTCCCCTAGTCACAATTTCTCTCATATACCTCATGACATAGTATCCACACTCAGTACTCCCGACTTATAGAGGACACTATATAAAATCAACAAATGAGAATAACGAAGTAATCCTAATTGCTAGTAGTCTACAAAATATAATGACTTTAAATGTTTATACTTGCCTGTACTGTTCGCCATAAAGTTTGTTTTATGCTTTTTTTAATGTTCTTTTGTGACTGAATCATCGCTATTGCTTTGTTTTGACAAGATAAGATTGAACAAATTGTTAAATATTGTACATGCATAAGAATGAACACTAAATGATATAGAACATTAACTTACCTGTTGGTTACGTATCTTCTAGTTGACTTCGATGTTGTTCTTAGTGAGTCAAGGTAAAATATTGTATCATCATACGCATTTATGGCCAACATTGCCCAATGACCCCTAATTATACAAAATATTAGTACTAGTTTTTTGCAATGCAACTGATAAAATAACTTGACTTACCTAGGATTAAAAGGAGCAAGAACTATTTTGTTAATTTTTTAGACCATCAATCTACTGCATAAGTTCTGAACTCGAGATTCTTGTGAGTGTCTGACAAAGGTGATGGACAAATCTACAAAGACGTATTGTACATTTTCCTTTGAACCAAGGACATATGAATACAAGTACCTACAAAATATTATAAACTCGTAAACGAGATACATAAATTTAGATCTAAACAAATGAAATTGACTTACGTCATATAGGCCACCAATGTAAATGTTTTGACTTCATTCATGTTACAAAGGTCAATGATGTCCTCTTGGAGCACAGAAGTCTTTCGACTAATACCAAACACGCCAACAGGTAGTGGAATAATGATACTAGAATCTTTCTCCATTATCTTCTCAGCGTATCTGAGAATCGACTTCAAAGCTATTGGTAAAATTGATGTCGACTCACAGACAACCTCTCTTTCCTTAGGCACTTAATTAAGGTTCTCTCCTAATTCAAGAAAACATTCACTTTCAATACGATATGAATATTAAACATTTGAGTTTATTAGAGGATCACATACCTTAAAGATGTCCAACTCTACTTTGTCGTCATTTATATTGATCTCCTCCACCTCTTTCCCTTTGATTTTATCTATCAACTTAGTCTTCCCTTTGATTATTTTCATCAACTCACTCTCTTTTATCTACTTTGATTTCTGGGTTCAAAACCGAAGTCTGACCATTTAAAGTCTACTAACTTCCATGCTAGAGAGTCTGCTGGATGTCGTAACTTACCATCCTTAATTCTTTCACTAGAATGCTAACTCAAGTTTTCAGCACATTCAATACTTCTGAATAGTCTTTTAAATCGTGGAATGATTGGAAAGTACCATATCACTTTTGAGGGAATTTGCTTTCTCTTTTCATTTGTATCCTTTACGTTTCTCCACCTTGATTGACCACATTCAAGACATTCAATTACATTAGCAAATTCTTTTCTATAGAGACAACAATTATTTGGGCATGCATGAATCTTTTCGTATTCCATTCCTAATGCACATAATGTTTTCTTTGCTTCATACAATGAATTTGGGAGCTCATTGGTAGTAGGTAAAATTTCCTTCAAAGTTTTAAGTAATTCTGAAAAACTGGTATCACTCCATCCATACAGAACTTTTAAATTATACAATTTGACTAGAGTAGACAACTTTGTGTAGTTTTTGCATCCTTCGTACAATGGTTTTTCAGCATCAATAAGTAACTTCTCAAATCCGTTTGGATCTTTTGAATACTCTTCATGAGCAACTTCAATCATCTTTTTTACACTTCCAACATCATTATCTTCACATGTATGTATGTCAAACTTTGAAGATTCTTCATAGAAGGATGAGTTAAAAAGTACTTCCCCATGCCAAAACCAAATTTTATAACTTTCATCAATACCGTTAACATATAAGTGATCTCTAACACCCTTTCTACTATGTTTTTTCCAATGCAGACATTTCAAACAAAGACAACGAATATAGAAGCTAGTTGTATTAAAAAATCCAAATTTGATGAAGTTTTCCACACCCAACTCATAATCTTTAGAAAATCCACTCTTGTGCATCCACGATTTATCCATCATTGTAAATCTAATGAGAAATAAAGTTATTGTCACCAGTGAAAATTAAAGTGGAAGGACAAACTTAAAAACACTTTATCTTTAACAAACTTTCCCGACTTTTTGCAATTATTTTTTAACACAAGATATCAAAACACACTTAAAAACCATAACAACCAATTTTCAGAAAATAATTCATTTACAAAAAAATATAAAGCATTTACAAAACTAGCAGCCATGAGCAATGACACAGGAAAAGAAATCAACTGCTATAACATTGTGCATCTTCCAAGAAAGGTTTCATGTCATATTCAATACATTGTTGGCAAATCATGCTAACATTCAAGATGGGCAAAATGGTTGGAAGGGTCTATCTCTTAGCACTGGGCAATTTCAAATTCATAAAAGGGAAACAATACCACAAATCTTTCTTGAAAGAGTGTGTTCGAATTTGAAGAGATAATATAATTAAACTCACGAGATTTTTAAAATAATTTTACAATCGCGAAACAACTTTTAGTTGTTAAAGAAAAAGGATGTTGTTTCTCATATTGCATCTTAGTTGCCTTAACTGGCATCGAAAGCAATTTCCACTGCAAATTTAGTTTCAGTGAGGTGAAAGAGTAATTATGGCTATGAAAAAAAATCATTGTGCTACCACAGATGGCAAAACCCAAGGTTGCTTTTATAGGAGGATAGGAAGAGATATCGTACTCGCATAAACATTATACCCAAAAATAAAATTAAAATATCCAGCAAGCATATGAAACTTAGTAATTTGGTAACTACCTAGTATGATTATGTAGTGAAAAATTTTGAAAAAATTGAAAAAGAATTAGAAGCAAAACCTGGATTTCTC
This sequence comes from Cucumis variabilis, assembly GCA_037974545.1. Classification (NCBI taxonomy): domain Eukaryota; kingdom Viridiplantae; phylum Streptophyta; class Magnoliopsida; order Cucurbitales; family Cucurbitaceae; genus Cucumis; species Cucumis variabilis. The sequence goes on from JBBPDI010000020.1 coordinate 15,150,627, forward strand.
GTCACGGCGGTGCAGATTTGAGTCAGCAGACAATTGAAGACGGGACTGGCAACATGCGACTGAACTGAAAATAAAGAAGAAGGGAGGGATGCTACCGACGGCTGGGCTTCGTCGGATGGAAAAGAGAAAAGGGAAGGGCTGGGCTTCATTGCGACGGTGCAGATCTGAGTCGGCTGCACAATTGAAGATGGGACCAACAGCACGCGACTGAACGGAAAAGAAAGAAGAAGAGAGGGATGCTGTCGGCGGCTGGGCTACGTCAGACGAAAGAGAGAAAATGGGAGGGTTGTGGTGGCTAGGGTGTGAGAGGAAGAGAAAAAAATGGAAAGAAGAGACGGGGGGGGTGTCGCACGGGGGAGGAAGGAGAAGGAAATAAAAAAATTCCTTTTTTTTAAACTGATAATAATAATAATTTTTAAGATAAATTAGAAATTTTTTAACATTTTTAAAAATGTCAATGATTTTTTAGAATGATCTTAAACGTCAAGAATTTTTTAGAACTTTCTTGACGCTTTTAAAAACATCAAGGATATTTTAGAATTATCTTGACATTTTAAAAGTGTCAAGAATTTTCATAAATTTCTTGACGTTTTTAAAACGTCGATGAAAACTATAAATTATTAACGTTTAAAAAACGTCAAGAATGTTGAATTCATATACATTCTTGACCTTTTAAGAACGTCAAAAAATTAATAAACATTTCTTGATGTTTAAAAAACGTCAAGAAAAAGTATATCTTACTTGACGTTTAATAAACGTCAAAAAAGTTGAAAATTGGCCTTTCATATAAATTCTTGACATTTTTTATTTGAAGTCACATTTTTCTTGACGTTTTGTTCCAAAAACGTCAAAAAAGGAAAAATGTAACCGTCAAGAAATCTTGTTTTTGTAGTAGTGAGATTGCATGGTTTTGTGTCTTTTTGTTTGCCCTAAATACATTTGCTTTTTTGCTTTTTAATTGATAATTAAGGTGATTATTGAGATGACACATGAAGAGGAGCAATTGAGAATTAGTTTAGGCAAACTTTTTTTATGAACCCCACCCATCTAACATTGTTCATACGAAGAATGGTGGTTCAAAATAGTAGAAGAAGTTAGTAATGACAAAGGTGACTTCAAAAAGAGTAAGAACCAAAAGCCAAAGTCTAAAAAGAAAGAGCTTATTTGGAATCTCGAGTAGTGGCTGTTGAAATTCAACTTAGAAGTCTAAAATCAGATATTGCATAATTGAAGGGCATGATGTCTACCATATTGAAACATATTGAACTTCAAAAAAAGGTTAGGAATCAAAGTCTTACTTTTAAAAACTATCAATGCTCCTTTGATCTTTGTACCGAGTTTAGTTGTCTAACACTCGGTAACTACTCTAATGTTTAGCTCCATGTTCTCGTTAATATTAATGTTTAGTTTCTATCATTATCCTTTCATTTTGAGATTTCATAGGGTAACGAAGGAGACCGCATGGGGTTTAAAGGCTCGGTAGATCATATACTGCAAAATGAAGAAGTAGATATTCAAAACCGAGAGGTTGACACGGTCGGTACCCCCTGGTTGAGGATGTCGAAGGAGGACAACTCAGATAATGAGGTGAGGATGGGTGACGAGCACCAAATGAATGCATTGGGCAGTAAGGTTCATTGAGTTAGAGAAACCAATCAACGTGTTAGAGAAGAAGGATCAAATTTATTTAGAGGAGCCAATAAGACGTTGTTGATGATGAGGTTCAAATTTAGGAAACTGGGAAAAAATTCTTACTCATTTGGATTCAAACGTCACAGAGATAGAACCATTTTCACTCAACGACCACACGTTCAACCCTCTCGTAGGAAGCATGCAAGTGTTTACCTCTTTACCCCATTCACAACTCTATCTAAACGATCTACGACATCAATCACCACTACCTCTCAATCTCAACCATTCGTTTATGATCCCATGCACAAAATACTTGACAACGATTTAGGTAGACTTACAACTTGGATTACATACAAGCGTACAGACAATGAGGTGTGTGACACATTTCATGGGAAAAAATTGAAGATATTTTTTCAGAGACTTGTTTATGTGTTGTCGGTGGTTGGAGGATGATGTAAGAGCTTTTCTTATTATTTTTGTTATTATAATATCTTTTTATTGTTATGGTTAATATACATTCAACAACACCTCATACATTTAGTGCTTAGTTTTGTTTCTATTAGCATTTGGATGCACTTTGTCTTTTCAATCGTTTGAAGATTAAGGTAGTCGGGATACCATCCACACAAAACTTTACAACTGTAGACATAATCTTCATGGCTTGTATTTGTAACGCTACTTTATGTATGCTTTTGCATTTGAAGGTTGTCTTTCTATCTTTTGGCCTGACCATAAATATATATGCATATATATTTTTTCTTTGCAGTGATTTTTAGTTGCAAAGTGGTTCGGATACAAAGAATGTATTAAAAAGAATCAACCATTTGACAGGAAGGAAGAGTATCAGTTGGTTGATTATGTCATCGGGTTGAAAGAGGACTTTCAAGATCCTTGGTCTATGGTTGATTAGATTTACTCTCCATTAAATATCCATGACAATCATTGGATTCTATTATGCATGGATTTGGTAAGTTGTTAAGTCAAGGTATGAGATTCGCTTTCGTCCCTTACGAGTGTCGAAGAGATGAGAAGCATATTACTACTAATTCGAGAGTTAGTGCCAAATTTGTTAGATGGTATCAAACTCTTTACTAGGAGAGGTGGATCATTGACTCACAAGAAATCTTGGCCACTTGTCATTGTCGACTCCATTCCACTCCAATGAAACAATAGTGATTGTGGCATATTCACCATTAAGTATTTTGAATAAGTAGCCTCTGGTTTTACTTTAGAAAACAATTGGCGTTCCAATTATGGATCAATATTCCTATTGAATGGATGGAAGCCCTTGACAGTAGAAGATTTTATAGAATCATTTCTCAATTTAATTTGAAAATTCCGAAATACCAATACATTAGCAAAATAATACAGAAACTAATTTTCCTATTATAACTTAATGGTTAAGCATGATTTCTAATTATAGATCAGAGAAAGAAAAACTTAGTTTGATGCCTCTAAATCTACAAAAACTTCAAATTGAGACACTACTCATCGCAGACCTTCCTATCCTCTAGGATGAAATTGGTTTGTGAGAACTAATTGAGATTGGAAAAGTTTTAGAGAAAGCAAAATCATTAGTTGAAGAAAAATTATTTTCTTGTGCGTATTTATAACTCTTTTTCCTTCATGGAGTAGAAAAAAAAGGGAGAGAATCATGAAATTCTATTAATTTAAAAAATATTAAATTAATAAAAATTTCAAATCAACTAATTAATTAACAATTAATCATTTAATTAAGTCATATTTAAATAATATTTCATTTAAATCTTATTTAATGAATATCTCTCCAATATCTTATAGTGTTAAATTAATTTATTTAAATAAAATTTAATTAAATATATTAAACTAAACTATTAATTAATTCTCCAATTAATTAATAACTAAATTAAATATCTTATATTTAACTTAAGTTAAATTTGAATCATATTCAAATATAAATTTATCTCATAACCAATAATTTTAATACGAATCCAATTCACATTAAATTAATATTTGAACTTATTCAAGTATTTCATCTCTCAAAAATTACTTTTGAATCATATCCAAAAATTAAATTTATATAATAAAGTTTAACTTAAATATAAACGTTATATTATAATGTATCACCATACAATATATTAATTCTCAAAATAAATTTGAACATTTCAAATTACAACCAATATAAATAAATCTCATTATTCTTTACGAGCTAGGAAGGGACCTAATGGACCTACATATCAAAATTTACAATGATATGAGATTAATTGACTAAACTCATTAACTACATTAATCAATATTCGTTAATTATGTGTACACTCCACTAAAGACTCATAGCTGAACTCTTCTCAGTATACATATATTTTTGTGTTCATGGATATAGACCAATAACAGTAAGTTAGTCCTTCATGAGTGTTCGTAACACCAACTGAGTCAAATTACTGTTTTACCCATTGGTTACCTCTAGTCTTTAAATATCAGTGCTCCTATAATGAACAACTTGTTTATGATCCAACCAATAAACAGAAACCCCTCTCGTATCATAGAGAGGGTAGGACCCTTCGTTCAAGTTCTGGAGACATTATTTAAGAGAACACTCATCTACTTACCCTAAAGTCGAGAATGAGCAAATTCCATCTTGTGTAATTATGTCTTTAGCTCCTCATTCGGTCTTGTCTCCAAAATGATTAGCATATTGAATCGGTGATCTAGCCACTCTCACCTGTACAAATCATAATACACTCAGGATTAAGACTAAGTTACCTAGGTCATCCTAATGAAATAGTAACTCAACTAGTTAACAAAGTTACATCTAGTGGTTACTATTTCGTGGTTCGGTCTTATGCAAACTCATTGCATAGGATACCCTTACTCGCATTTCACCTACACGAACGTGTTGGATCATTGTGTTTGTATCAAATACAAAGTGAGTTATATCCCTAGTGTTACGAGGATAAGGTACCCAACCTTATTCCTATACTATAGACCCTTTTATAAGCTGATCTCGAACATTGATCCATGTATGTCTCTACATACTGTTCAAGACTCATCAAACAACTTAGGATGCTAATGTATTGGATTTAAGTTATTAAGATAAAACTAATAATATAATCAATAACATTTATTGAAATTATAATAATAACACTTTATTAATAACGGTCAATGAATTATATTTACAATCTATGAGGTTTAGGACATAAATCCCAACACCTATGTACTGAATGTTGTTGCGAAATTTGTAGGAGTGTTGAATATCATGTATGTTGTGAAATATGTACATAAATTGGTTGGTATAATGAACATCATGGAATTAATATCATTGTAATTTTTGGGTATATGAATCTAGAAAACATCTTTACTATTATGAATTCATGTATTTATGTTTCATTCATTTTTTCATCACTGCTATTACTTGTATGGAGATTTGAGGTTTGGACATATAATTTGGGTCTGGCATTAGCAATGGGAGAGCAAAATTATGAATGAAACCTTTTTTTTATGTGGTTTGAAGTTTGGTTTGTTTCTGACTTTGTTATGCACTATTTAATCTTCCTTTTAATTTTAGAAAATAGGCTAAACTATTAAACAATTTTCAAATTGGCATAGAAAAAGTCTAAACAAAAAAAGACTAGCACATTTGTATTAGTAATGACATTTGAGAAATCTCAACAATTATTCATAAAATTCCATAAAAACTTAAAATTCCAGAATTAAACGTTATGTTTCATGAACTGGGGCATTTTTAGGAACTAAGATACATTATATTCATAAAGAATCTTGCACTAGAAAAACTTTTCAAAGGCACAAATAAGAAACATAAAGAGATAGATTTGTAGTTTACGTTTTATAACACACTAAAATGAAGGCACAAATAACTAGGTTACAATAGTTGAAATTTGAGCGGTCTATAATATCCCATCCACATGTTTAAAGTTGGGGCTAACATCCTTGGAGAAGTTTTAATATTCCCCTTTTAATTTTGAAAGTATAGTTAAAAGATAAATAAATAACTTATTCTTATTGTTGGAAAAATATCATAGGAGTAATTTGCAATAATTTAGAATAGCAGCTATTGAGAAACATCTTCTTTTGATAAAGTGGGGATAACTTAACCTTACAAGTTTGGTACAAAGATTCAATCCTTAAACAAGAATAATAACAACAAATAATCAAAGGTAAATTCATACAAAACTATTCATATACTTTCAATTTGAAGGGAAAATAACCTACTACAACATTTTTCGTGCAAACTTTTTCCTTTTGCTTGTAGTCTAATTACCACAAAAGCACGTCACTAATAGTTCTAGTGCAATTGGAAGTAAGATCCTGAAAACAAGCAACGATACAAATTATATCAACCAAATGAAACAATAATGATGTGAAAAGAGAGATTCAGAATTGATGGTTACTTGTATTATGGCAACATTATTTTAGTTTAACATCTTATCTAACTCCTGTCTGTAAAGAGTCAAACTCTACCAAAATTTCCAATTTTAACAGAAGTTAGTTCTAAATCTTAATCTATAACAGAAATTACAACAAGCCGACCGAAAATAGTTTTCATGTTGAACAAAGACGCCATTTTTCAGCTTTCTTTAATGTCTTAGCATGTTGCTCAATTAAAAGTTGAAAGAGTTATTTTCATCATTTATATATGTTGTGCACCAAATCCATAAGAACTACAACTTTACAATTCACAAGATGAAACTGATAACGTGTATAAATACCTGTTATTGTAGTCTCTTTTATTAGAATAACAAGGCCAAAACGCATACGGAGAAGGTCAAAATGCGTAGTCGTGTTGTAAATCCATAAGTATTCAAAAATACTTCTTACACAGGTATTATGCTCGTCTTACGCATTTTCTATAATCTAAACGTAGGTTAAAGAACAAAAGAGGAAGATAGCAAATGAGTTCCTCGCGAGAAGACCAGGCGAGAAGATCAAATCCTTTACGCGATAAGCGATTTGCTAGACAACAAGAATGGTAGTTGGAGATGATGTGACTTATCGCAGGATACTTTTGACGTGTCAGAATCAGAGGAATAGAAGTTTTCCATCCAAAGTTGCTTATATAAAGTCTCCTTCTTCACTAAGAAAAATGTAAGAGACGTTTGAATAGACCAGCCAAAGGCCAAAATATGCATAACCCTAGAGAGAAGGGCGGAAAGGATTCATTTTCGCCGTATGTAAACACTTTCTTCTTCTTTCCGGTCATACGGTAAGTGAGAGCTTAGAGTATGAGTAGTGAAGGTTCCATTTTTCATTCTCCCTAACTTGTATTCATTCTCATCCTTTTTTCTTCCTTTTTTTTGTATTTTTTTTGTGTAATATGTATACTGTTCATATTGTACAATGGCCAAAGGCCTACATTTTTTAATATATATTACATATTTATACCTTTTTAATTCATCATTTCTTGACTTTTTACTCGTCAATGTGCTATTGGTAATTAGGTTTGTTATAAGTCTTTGCTAAGAAGTTCAACTTATAATTCTTGTCACATTAGTTTAGCTATGTTCATCGCTTGGCCAACGTTTATCACCAACTACCTAATAGGGTAATAGCAAGGATAAGGCTAATGTGTGTAGAGAGGAGTTTGGCGACAAACTCCACCTTGCAAGATAACTCCCCTCATTTGTATCCCAAAAAGTGGACAAGTGTGGACATTAAGTGCTGAAAGGTTATTGTCCTTAATCGCGGAGTTCTATGAGTATTATAAGTGAACACTTCTAGATATACTCGCTTAATTATGCTTAGTCACTTTGAGAGAAGCTCACCTTAATGATAAGCTAGTATAACAAGTTATATCGCATCACAACCCTTGCATGGTTTAATCGCCTAAAAATGTGTAAACTCTCCTTCACTCCCTTCCAGCATACAAGTTAGTTCGAATTTTCATTCCATATCCATCTAACCCCCTTTACAGATTATCTAAGTGTACATAGGTAGATTTAGTTCTAGTTCTGATTCTTTTATATTCTTTTCATTTAATTATTTTATATCATTCAATTGATGAGTACATCCTAGAACTGAGTTTTGATGTCAATTTCCTATGTTTGACTCTTGATCACCCAGATAGACCTATTGTTTTGCTTATACTTGGACAAGCAGTAGGACAACTTGTACTCGACAAGGAGTTAGTAGTTACACAATAAAGAGGTACATAGTGAGTATTGCGCATATAGTGATCATGATCGATGACTTATCGCTTCGACTAGAATGAAAATAATCATTTAACCACTAAGGAGTTTGAAAGAAAGACAACAGAAAATTGAGGAGAACCAAGTTTTTGGCGTCGTTGCTGGGGAATTAAATTTTTTAAAACTCAAAATAGGATATCATGTACCCAGCAAAAGATCGCATGAAGAGGTCAAGGTACTAGAGTAATCGTCTGTGATTACTTGAACCAACCCTAAAATCAGTGTATCTTTCGGTAAATGACCAAGAGGAATCTCAATGAATGCATTTTCTCGCAAATGAAGCTGAGAACCTCAACATGCTTGAGATCTTAAAAGATTGATTTGTTGAAACTTAAGAACTTATGAAGGCGTCAAAGAAAGTGTCCTTGCACTTGGTTAGTAAGATATGTATCTTAACTAACCACGCGATAAAGGCAAGAGAGATCATTTGAACATTGCGATGATTGATTGGAAGCAGAGGCTTATTGTGATGAATAATCATAATGCATAGAGCCATGTAGCAAGTGATAAAAAAACGTTCAGTAGAAGACAATGCGGCTAGGAAAGCTATGAAGAGTAGACGCGATGACATCATAGTTCTTCCTTGCCAAGGAACCTGGACGCAAGGATACATTTGCAACTGTAACATATAACTTTTCTTGATCTCACTTACATTTTGTATTCGAAAGTTTTGTATTTTTTCTGTAAAAACGTATATTTTATACTTGTACATGTTTTATACATGTAAATCGTTTTATTGGTTAAGTTTTAGTTTTCGTTCCTTTCAAGTTAGGAAACACGAGTTTTATCACAAAATATTAGGCGAAGAACATTCTAGTTTCACGCAATGAGCCATCTTGTGAGAAGGGTTTGCGTCAAAACGCATTAGGCGTTTTGACCTTCTCGCAAGATGTTGAGCAAAAGGTTGCTTTTCAATTAGGGTTTCGAGAATTTGAAATATTTCATTACATTTGAAATTCAAATTTCAGAGGTACTGATGGCAAGCCATCCTAAAAACCAAAACGTCATATCTGAAGGTCAATTCTCATATCAAACACATGACGCTTAATCACACGGTAACCGTCCCTTAACCCTAGTTAGCGTTGTCTATTTAAACCCTTTAGAAACCTTCTTCACAATCTTTTCACTGCATGATTTACTTTAAGCTTTCCAATTTTCTTTAAGCATCATGATCATCTTCTTTGGTAACCCAAGTAAGCACTTTCTCCCTTTCTAGTCCATTGCATTTAAGTTCTATTTCCCTTACTTTACCTTCAAAATGGACGAAGATAAGTCATCCAAGCAGTTTGAGAAGCAATCAACCACAAGTAAGGCCACCCATTTGGAACCAAAGGACACAAAGGTAGTATGCTCTGACGGTCTTATGTTGGAGCAAGCACAACAAGATCCCATGGATCAAAGCTAGGCATTGCCCATATTTAGTGAAGTTTTGGGTAAGGATGAATGGAACCCATTTATGATTAACGACAAGGTAATACCAATGTCTAATGAGAACTTTCAAGCAATATACAGATTAATCATTGAAGAGAAAGAAAGAAGAGCAAAACTCAGGGAGGAAGAAGAGAGGAAAAAGAGGAGGAAGAGAAAGAGAGAGAGGAAGAAAAAGAAAAAAAACAATGTCTTTTAACATACATCTTTCATATTTTCTTTGTTTTTCATCCCATACACCCTCATAACGCACTAAAATCCAAACATGTGACATCTCTAACCACCTTGAACTTTTTAGTTTCTGCAAAAATTGATTTGAAGTTAGAAGTTAACATATCACATAAAAGAAGTGTATGACTTATTTGTGAGAGTAAAAAACAGTAGCTAAAAACTAAATAAAACATACATAGTCGCACCCTAAATATATGACTAATTCGGCCTTGGGCATTTAAAGTTTGGAAGTTGTGAGATGTTTACGAGACCGTGAGATGCAAAAAACAGTAACTAAAAGCACTCTAAATCACATAAGCACAAGTACATAATTCATTTGAGATTAAACATTTGAACTTAAGAAGTTGTGAGATGTTTGCGAGGAAAAAATAACAAATAACTGGCTAATATGTTTGAAACAATTCTAAATCAACTTGAAACAATTAAAATTATATTAGATTTATACATTTAAGATTCAAATGTTCCACCAAGAGAAGAGGAAAAAAAAACTATATATAACACAATTCGAAGGAAAAAAATAAGAAAAAAAACAAAAAATCTAAAAACTTACTGGAAAACCCGAAAACTTGATTAAAACTAGCTAAATATTCTATGGAATGACAAGAGCGATCGAGAGAAATGAAGGTTGAATGAGGTTGAGAGGCTAGAGATCGAGAGGTTTGGTTTAAATCAAATATTTCTTTTTCTTTATGTTTTGTTTTAGGTTAAAGAGAAGGGAAGGGTTGGAAAATTCATTCATTAAGGATAAATTTGACATTTCACCATCATTTTGTCTTAAAACTCAATATTTTCAAATTTAATTCTAAAAATCATTTATCATTCCAAAATGGGTCTATTTTTTTACAATTTTTCATTATTAATCTAAATAAATTTTATAAAATTTGTGTTAATTTTCATAAATATAATAAACGGCCAAAATATTTACGACCACGTAATAAAATGAAAAAGCTTATAAAACTGACTATTTATTAAAAATATTCTAGGTTTGCCTTTTCTTTTCATCGTGTTTCTTTTCTTTGATTTTTTTTCTTTTCATCGTCTTTTTCTCTTTTTCTGCAGTTTTTCTTTGATTTTTTTAAAAACTTTTATTTGGTTCAATATCTTGTACCAAAATCATTGGGATATTGCTAGTCAAATCTAAAGAATGATGTACCAAAAATAGCCAAATCTACCAAGAATCCTTAAAAAATCATTTAGATATCCTTAAAAATAGATTTATGCATGTAGTCAAATTTAAATGATCAAATCTAAATGATTCGTGTACAAAAAATAGCCGAATATAGAGAATCCTTAAAAAATCGTTTAGATTTGTGTAGTCAAATTTAAACGATCGTGTTCCAAATATAAACAATCATGTACAAAATCTAAATAATTACTTTTCAAATATAAATCATATAAAAAAATCTTTAAAACATAATTGAGATTTGACAATCCAAATTTAAACGATAAAATATAAACGATTGTACATAATTTTTTAAAAAATCATTTAGATTTGGATACCTAAATTTAAACGATCAAATCTAAAAAAATCATTTAGATTTAGAATAATTCTAAATTAGAGGGTTTCTCAAATATATTGGATGACTAAATTTGATGGTTTCTCATATTACTACGTGTTCTTGGTTTTTTCTCACTGTGACTGTTTTTCGAAATGATTGTATTAGCTTAAATATTTGATCGTTTCCTTGTAATTTCTAAAAGAGCCTAAATTTTGCCACTTTTCAAAATATCCGGATATCGATATATCGGTGAAATTGAAATTTCGGTAAAAGGGATTTTTTTATTTCTTTTAAAGGATGAAAAATGAAAAGAAAAAGGAAATGTACCCTGCGGTTCCTCGCACTTTTGTTCACTCCCCACCCCACGTTTGCCACAGCGCACACCGCCGCTAACCCACCGGGAATTTTCTTTCTTCTCCCTCGCTCTCCAGCGGCAGCCACATCAACCTTACATTTTGCTGCACACTGTCACCAACCTCACTGCCACGCCCACCTTTGATTTCTAAGGGTTAGTGAGCTCGTTCTTTTGCTAATGGCGTCCAAACTTCTAATTCGTACGGGAAATTCTTTGATCAATCGATTGCGATTAAGCTCAGCGCATCAGAATAACGGGATTCGGGGTAGCCCAGCTCTGTCCCATGGCCATGGCGTTGAAGTCACTCCGATGCTTTTTCCTTCAATTTGTAAGCACCAGACTGCCCATCCTTTGCAGCAGAATGACACCGAATCGTTGAGGCAGCTCCAGTCAGAAGGCATTTTCTTTCCTTTTGGGCTTCCGTCGCTCCGGTTCTTTTTGCCTGACGGTATGCTTCTTTTTCTTTTCTTACTCTGCTTGAGCTGGTTTTGAAAGTCAATTTATAGTGTATGTGGATTCTGATGCGTGTTAATGTTTCATTTTTCACACTGCATCTTTTTGGGTAGTTTCTAATTTCATTTAACTGCCCTATATAATCATAAGTGAACGTGGTATTGTGTGTTTCTGAGCGGCACAACTTTTTGCCTCTTTTGAGGCTATGAGAAAATGTATGGTGCCAAAACTATTAGCCAGTCACTCATGCTTCAGAAATGGCTGCTCAATTAGTCTTGAGAACCTTCTTGGCAGTGCAGATACTTGCCTGCCAGCGTCACTTTGATCATGCTGAAGGATGTCTACTTGTTCTGTAGGGAACTGACTTCGGTTCTGGAAAATATTATGTGAATCATGCTTGTCAGTTGAAAGTATGATATTGCAGATCGATTTTCCCGTAATTCTGGATTTCATTTTATTTTTACCTTTCTTTTATGGGTCTTGCATGGGAGGATTAACACTGTCCATTCTATCTAAGGGCTTTTTTCCATGCTGTTGAGCTCTAAGTGATCTGTTATTTATAGTTCTACTTTTCATTTTCTGACAGGGAAACACAAGAGGTTATGACTCTCCTTCCTTTAATCGGGAAGTTCAAGAATAGACTAGGGAGAAGATATGTTTGTTTCTAGATCCTGGCTTTTCTTGTAGCTCCTTTCTTCACTGTTTGTTGGGCCCTTATCTCTTTAGGGAGTTTTCTTTTTCTGTTATTTGGAAGGTGGACAGTCCAAAAAAGGTGAAGTTATTTGTTTGACAAGAAGATACCTTTTCTGGTTGGTCGGTTTTGGAGGACCTGAATCATTTACGTTGGAATTGCGATTATGCTTTGTTTGTATTGAATTACTTCTTTGGTTTTATTGAGGGATAGAAACAATTACTTTCATTGAGAAAAAAAAAAATGAAAGAATACAAGAGCCAACGAAAACAAACCATGTCCACAAAATCCTCCATTAAAGAAAAGGAGTCCAATTAAGTAATATATTTCCTCAAAATAGTTATGGGAGGTCTTCAAAGTTGAAATTTGAAAAGGGAGACATGAAACTTTACCAAGGATTGAACATCTCAAGGGTCCACTTCCAGCCCTCTAAACACTCTGTGATCATTCTCTCCCCATAAATCCCATAGCAAATTGCACTTTATTACTTCTTTGGTGCGTTTGGCCTTCAACTTGCCCTACATAGAGCTTTTAGAGATATGATCGAGGAGTTCCTCCTCCATCTACATTCTTGAAGGGGAGTTTATTATGGCAAGCAAGGTTTGTTTTGTATTGTTGGGACTGGGAGAGGGGGGGCGAAACTGAAGATTTTCAGAAAGATTGATAAAGAGTACTTTCTGTTTGTAATTATTCGATTGATTGGAGCTCCTTCTTGTAGGATTCTTCCTTTTGTCAGTTTTTTATTGCCCTTGTATTCTATTATTGTTTTTCAATAAAACTGTCTTTTAACAAAAACAAATTAAAAGGTGGTGTGTTATGCAAATATGGTTTTGATGATACTGTACTTTGGAGACATTTCTTTGCCTCCTTGATTTAGGGTGTTCTTTGGGCAACTCTGGTGTTCCCTCTACTAAGTTGAAACCACTTCTTTAGTTGGGGTGTTTTGGTGGACTTGTTTTTTTGTATGCCCTTGTATTTTTTCATTTTTTCTCAATGAATGTTGGTGAGGTTCCATGCCTCACTGGGTCCCCCTATCCGCATCTCATAACAAAGCACACACCCTGCAAACCACAACAAACACCCTTTCTCTTTGGAAGGTGGATGGAGGAAAAACTCCTTGGTCATCAAACAAACATTCCTGTGTCGAGCAAGCACAACATTGAACTCTTGAAGGAAACGATTCCACTTAGACATCACAAACTGAGAAGGTGGTCCAGGCTTTCCTCCCCCTTCCAATAAAGGATACAACAGAAAAGGCCCCATTAACTAAGGCATCTTTCTCACCAACCTATAAAATCATAAAGAAGACTTACAAGAGAAAACCTCCAAAGGATTAGGGCTCCAAACACGAGTAGCCTATCTCCATGCAATAAGTTGAAACCCTTAATTAAAGTAAGAAGTGAGGTTATCTTCACTGTTTCTCTATTGCAGAAAGAGTGTCAAAAACCAAAGGATAAAGACACATAGCTCCCTAGCCAAACCAAAAATTTAGATACCTAAAGAATTTTGAAGAAGGACAAATGATATAACCAAGGAAACGCAGAAAAGAGTAGCCTTTTCCTCGCCCAATGATCTTCTAAAAAATATGTTTCCTTCCTTTTCCCCACAACACAAAAACCAGATGGAAAAAGGAAGGGTGCTCAAGTGTGCCTTTAGCTCCTTTCGCCAACCTTTCAAAAGGGTGGGGACCATTTTAACTCAATATTTTGTGGTATATCTAACTGGGGGGAAATTGGAGAATCTTTATCCACACTTGAAGCACAGCTGTTTTTGTAGTGAAGTAGTGATAGGATTGGGAGTAGGGAAAATATGGCAATTAGGAGGGTGATTTATTGGGTGTTTCTCATGGAGATGTATCAATAAATGAAAGTAGGCAAAATGTGGGAGACTAGTTGGAGGTATATGGGTAAGATTAGTATAGTTTTAGTAAGGGATTAGGGGTAATTAAGGACCTTGGGCGGTGTGAAGAATTTGGGTACTATCCTTTGTAGGAATTTGGGAGAGAGATAGCCCTCTCAAAAAGGCTATTATATTTTAATTTCTTTACCAATTGCAATATAGTTATTGCTAGTGTTTATTAGGGATTGGTAATGGGCTCTGTTACTTGAATTTCTGAGAACTGTTTCTGAAAAAAATTTGCTAATGTAGTTTGTTCATATTGTATCTATTTTCTATTTTAGAAAGCTATTTGAAAAGTGAGTTTTTATCTTCTCGTCTTTATTCATTCTCTCATCGATGCCAACTTAAAAATACATCATATAAAGATTAGTGTATAAGGGGAGAATCAAGTTAAAGAGCTGGGTACAACAGC
>JBBPDI010000020.1:15188850-15208035 GCA_037974545.1 Cucumis variabilis
TATCTGAACTGAGAAAGGATGATGGTTGTGATTGATACCTTTGAATGTATACTTATTATTTATTTTATGTTGTGTTCAACTGAGAAAATATGTATCTATGTATGGACGGATGTGAACTGGCACTTGGGTGCATTGTTTTGTCTGAATGATTATGTATCTATACACATATGATTGTTGAATGATTGAAACTTGATGATGACGCTCATAGGAAGTAGGCTTGAAAAGATGGATTTCTTGTCTTGACTGAGTGTATGAAACTGTATTGAGGATGTATTCTTTGGAACTGAGGAAACAATGTGGTTGTACTCTTGTAGACTGTGGAGAACATAATGGTTACTTGATGTGTTGTTGACTGGTTGTAGGCTGATCTAGAGTAAGTTGACTGTTAGCAGTTAAGTAGACACTAATCGATGAGGTTATAAAAATAAATTGTAATGGACTGTTAAGATGAACGATTGGACTGAGGGAAAAAAATTATTACTTAGCCTATTGTGTAGTTACCTTGTAGGTGTCCTACGAGATCACCATTTTTGTATCCTACGAGATTATTTGACTGATATGTGTTTCTGCAAAACACTAGACTGATATGGGCATTCTTCGAGAGCACTAGACTGATATGTGTTTCCTTCGGGAACACTAGACTGAATATGTGTATCCTACAGGATCACAAAACTGTGCCTGTGCAGGGTACTCCATTATAGAGCTAATAATTTATTTTTCCCCTAACGGGACCAGTAGTGGGTCTCTTACTGAGTATGTTGTACTCACCCTTTTTATGTTTAACTTTTTAGACGAAGATAACAAAGGAGGCAGACCGGCGAAAGGCAAGAAGGAAACGTGACTGCCATAGGGATCGTCGTTCAAATGCTTCTGCCTATGTTTTGTCGTTTTCTTTAGGATATTAGACTGTTTAGAAAACTTTGTTGTGATTTAACAGATGTTTAAAATTTTTGTTTTTCAAACTGTACTTCTATCTAAAATTTTGGTTGATTGAAATAGGCTCGAACAAAGATTTTTTATGTTATTTAATTTTGATGAATTTTTATCAAGACTCATGTTTAAAAGAAATGTGTTTCTATTAAAGTAATGACCACAGTCTAGTTTCAAAAAGTTGGGTCGTTACAAAGTGTTTGTTCATCTCAGTAACTTCTCCCTGTAAGGTCACCATTGCATTCCTATTTAGTCCATCTTTTATCCTCCCTCTATCTCTTCGATTTCCCTTGCTCTCACTTAGCAATCCAAAACCATAATCTCTCCATTCTTGACAATTATTGGTCATAGCACCAGCATTGTTTTTAATTGATTGTATGATGATCTAAGCATCCCACCTGTAAACATAGCGTCAACATATTGTTGTGTATCCCTACTTAACTCGAAATAAAACTGCCTCATCAGAACACAACTAGAGATGCTGTGGTGTGGGCATCCCTTGATCATTCTCTTGAATCGCCTCCATGCATCTATCTCTATGTTCGAAGGTAATCAGCTTGTGCCTTTTTCTTGCATTCTCAATGGGAGGGAAGAACTTTTTCATAAACTTTTCAATTACGTCATCCTATGTAGTAGCTTCCCCTTCCTCTAAGGAGTTAGCCTATTGTTTAGCTTCTTCGTGTAATGTCAGTAGGAATAGTGTTAAACGCAGTTTATCTCGCCATATACCCGACATATTAAAAGAATGCACAGATAGAGTAAAAGTTTCTTATATGCTAGTGAGGATCTTTTTGTGGATGTCCTTCAAACTACCCGACATTTTGGATCATTTGTTGCATTACTGGTTTGATTACAAACTCTGTGTTTTCTCCAAACTCAAGGTATGTGATACCTGAATTGAAGTTATAGAGGTTTGGTGATGCGTATGATCTGATGGGGCGATCTAGGTCATGAGCGAGATAAGTTGGATGTTGATCTGGGGCTTATTGGTTGGTAGGGTTATTGTTTTTGTTTTCCATGTTTGCTTTCAATTGCCCCTGCCTTTGTTTACAATTTCCCTGAAATGTTTGCTCAAATTTCACGGTCAAGCTCAAATTTAGGTTGCTCGCCTGCACTCATAAACTTACTCGCAACCTTTTTGACTAAAGTGTGTGATTCAGCTGAAATTGAACTTCTAGATAATTTAGCACACAATTTAGTTAAAAGAGGAAAAACTTTAAAATTTCCTGGCAATGACGCCAAAACCTTGCTTATTTTCTTTAATGCAATAGATTCTCTCAAGTGATATGTTCATAGGTTAGCATATACGGCTCTGATTTTTACGATTAATGGGTAGTGAAATAGAGTTATTTGATAAAAGGTGCACTTCTAATCATGTGGTGCTAACATAATAATTAAACATTGTCACGCAAGCTTTCCTCTCTGTCACCCACGTGTAAGAGATGAGAGGTTTCCTGCTAGGTCTAAGATCGAACTTGGGAAATTTAAGCTCCTCATTTATCCAATTGCTTACTAACTTATGCGGTATACACTACAGTAAATCATATAAACAATATATTAATTATCCTATTTACACTACTGTGCTTGGTAGTGAATGTGAATATGGTGTTATGATGCGATGCAATATGAACTCAGTATAGACATGGCGAGGAAAGAAAATTGAACTACTATATACAATGATTTATGATTCACTACCTCGAGGTGATAGAAACATGTATTATTTAAGAATTAAGGCGAGCAAATTCTCAGTGAAACGCCATACTTGCTCGGCTTTTGGGATGCAAGCACACAAGTTAAGCGATGCATATATCTACTCATATTAAATGTAACAACATCGAATAATCCTTAATTAAGACATACACCTTTCAGTGACACACTTACTAACGTCTTGGTATGTATGTAGAGGATGAGATTAGCGACACAAATACACTGAAGCATTATTCTCGCCACTTGCTTAGTTAAATATGGTTATCACGTTCTTGGTGATTACACTCTATACTTTTTCCCTTCTTTTGAATGAAACAAGATTAAGATACTCATATTTAACTGATCAAAAATCTTATGACATTCACTATACCTTTGTTGGCATTAAATACATCACTCATTACTACTTAGCTAGTCAATTACATGCATATATATAGGCGAGATAAGAAAAATGGGAGAATGAAAGAAGAAATGCATTGGTTTTATAAATAACACTTTAAGCCTTTCGACCATGAAGTTCTGCTTACAAAACAATAAAATATAAGAAATAGAAAGTTGAAATATAACAGGTGCATTATGTCATAGATTCTGATCTCTCATACTCTTTGGCTGTAATTTTTGCCCATAGGTGAGGAAAACAATGGAGGGGTGAATCTCTCTCTCTTTTGTTTTAAGCACTCACCTGAAACTCAAAGTAAGGAAGAAGTATGGATGATATAAAGAGCTTGCTTTCTAGTTGCATACCTTCCTTTGGGAGTAAGAAGCTCTATTAAAGGGAATGATGCTGACATGTCAGAACACGCCAATAAGATATCTGAAAAGTTACGGCTATTGCATAACCTAACTTATTTTTCATTTACTGACTTTTCCGCCAACCTCTTTTATTTGTTAGCGGCTTGATTGCCTGGCAACTACTTCCTCTCCCTAGAGAGCTTGGCTGGGTTTCCTTCCATTTAACATGCTATTCATCGAGCTTCACTTTTCTTTGCCTAGAATTCTATGATAAGAGCATTAAAACATAGTAAAACAGGGATGAAGTTCTTTTGCGTTAGGCTTTTCATGGAGTAATCAAATTAACTTCTTTTATCTCTATTTTCTTCTCTTTTTATTCGATAAAACTTAATTATTTTACAAGGAAACAATAAATTATATTTCTACAAGTTATCATCTGCTAGCTTATACGGATTTAACTTAGAACAATATGTTGGAAAAATTTGACATGTTTGAATTAGGTAAAGAGAGAGAAACTGACAAATATATTTGATATGACCATCGATTATAAGTTTGGGATAGATCATTATGTTTAAATATGATTTAAATATTAAAAATATAAATACAGATTCATATTTTAAAGCTCAAAAATGATGAAAATGGTTAAAGTTGTAAAAAGTCAAAATATTGACTTTTAACATTGAAAAGACAAACTTTGACCGACTTTATATTCAAATGTAATTTAAATTTCATAAAAATGAATGTAGATTCATGTTCAGGAGGTTGGAATTAATCAATACAGACAAAATAGTAAAATGTCAAAATGTTAACTTTTGACTTTTGATTTTGACTTCAATGGTCAAATGACCAAATTGTCCTTGGACTAAATTAGTGTAAAAAGTCAATATTTTTCTGGATAATTCTACTAATACTTAGTGGAAAAAGTGGCAACATAACATGGAGACAGCTAGCCCACAAAATTTTACTAATAGAAGTGGAATGTGATGTGTTGAGATTTGGTGAGCTACTATTTAAAGGGCTTAATTCAAATGTTATAAGACTTTTGAACTTTTGAAAAATTTTATTTTACAAAAATTATACCAGATTATTTTCTCTCTACCAAATCTCAAACCCTAAAATTTCTCCTCCATTTTCCATCCCTCTCTAAATTTCCTTGTCATATCGGGTTCCACAACCCAATTCTAAGTTCAAAGAATAGTGGGTCAACTCTAATGACAATCCTAGCTATGAGTTTGTGAGGAGATTACAAGGATCGGAAAATCTTCAAAGGTATCACTTTTATTAACCCTAATTTCATTTAATTATGGTAGTTATTAAGCATATTAATCACTAAATATTTTAGTTGCATTTTGAGTAATTTTGATATATAATTCCGCTACGCATGTATGCTTTCCATCATAAGAGGAGGAAAAATTACAACTTAGAATAGTTATAATCGATAGAGTAGGAATTTCGTCACTTAAGGATAGCTCGAACCGCTTGATTGCAATTGTTTTGAAGAAAACTGCAACAACAAGAGGCGAAAATAAAAAGTTTTGTTAAAAAAATTTATATCCATTGTATTCTTTATTTTTGCACACATGATATCTATAATTTGTTTATACTTGTAAATTATTTTGATAGTTTAATTTCAAACCCTTTCCAAGTTAGGGAGCGCGAGTTGTCTCGTGCAATCTTAGGCGATAAAAGTATGGTTTTTAACATAAGGAAATTTGGGGAGAAGGTATATAATAGGCCTTTTTTTTTTCTCGCAAGATAAAAAGCAAAAATTTTTAGTTGTAATTAGTAGGGTTCTGGGAATGTAAATTGTCACTGTGTATATCTCAAATTCATTTAATAATAATTAAGTTGTGCATTGAGAACTAAACGTTTGTGTCAGCATGTCAAGTTACCTTTAATTCGCATGACACTAACTATATAGCTAAGTAAACCTAACCATAATTATGTTGGGATTTATGTCCTAAAACTCGTAGATTGTAAATATAATTCATTGACCATTGTTAATGAAGTGTTATTATTGTAATAATTGTTATTGATTATATTATTAGTTTTGTGTTGGTAACCCAAATCCAATGAAATAACATCCTAACCTATTTAATGAGTCTTAAACGGTATGTAGAGACATACAGGCATCAATGTTCAAGATCAACATAAAGGGTCTATAGTATAAGGATAAGGTTGTGTACCTTATCCTAGTAACACTATGGATACGACTCGCTTTGTATTTGATACAAACGTAATGATCAAACGTGTTTGTGTAGTTGACATACGAGTGAGGGTATCATATGCAATGAGTTTGCATAAGATCGGGCTGCGAAATAGTAACAATTAGATGTAACTCCGTTAACTAGTTAGGTTTCTTTTTCATTAGGATGACCTAGGTAACTTAGTCTTAATCTTGTGTGTATTATAAACTCTTGTTGACGAGAGATTGTACTTTGATTTATACGTGTGAGACTGGGCAGAAGACCGACTCAATAAGCTTATCATTTTTAGGACACAACCAAGTGGAGAGCTGGAAACATAATTACACAAGATGGAATTCACTCTTTTCCTACTTTAGGGTAAGTATATAAGTCTTCCCTTAAATGGTATCTCTAGGACTTGTACAAAGGACCCTACCCTCTCTATGGCACAAGACGAGTTCTTGTTTATTGGTAGGACCATAAACAGGTTGTTCATTATAGGAGCACTAGTATTTAAGGATTAGAGGTAACCTAGAGGTAAAACGATAATTGACCCAGTTGGTGTTACAAACACTCGTGAAGGACTAACTTACTATTATTGATCTATATCCATGGACAAAGAAATATATCTACAGTGAGAAGAGTTTAGCTATGAGTCTTTAGTGGAGTGTACACATAGTTAACGAATATTGATTAATGTAGTTAATGAATTTAGCCAATTAGTCTCATATCATTATAGATTATAATTTGTAGGTCCATTAGGTCCCCTTCCTGACTCGTAAAGGGTAATGAGGTTTATTTATATTGGTTGTAATTTAAAACGTTTAAAATTATTTTGGGAATTAGTTTAATGTATACATTTATACATTGTAATATAAAGTTTATTAAAATTTATTATATATAAATTTAATTTTGCATATGATTCAAAATTGATTTATGAGTGATGTAATATTTGAATGAGTTCAACTATTAATTTAATGTGAATTGAATTCATATTAAAATTATTGGTTGTGAGAGATACTTATATTTGAATATGATTCAAATTTAATTTAAGTTAAAATATAAGATATTTAATTTAGTTATTAATTAATTAAATAAATAAATAATAGTTTAGTTTTATGAGGAATTTTCAAAAATAGCAAATTTTACAAAATACTTACAACCTATAACAAATTCTATCATTGATAGTCATTGATATACTATAATGATAGAAGACTATCAATGATAGAATCCAAAAATTTGCTATAGCTTGTACGTATTTTAATTTATTTTGTTATTTTTAAAAATGCCCCTAGTTTTATATTATTTACTTAAATTTGATTTAATCAAATTAATATAAAACTATAAAATATTGGAGAGTTGTTCATTAAATAAGATTTAAATGAAATATTAATTAAATATGATTTAATTAATTATTAACTAATAGATTAATGGTTAATTAATTAGTAGATCTGAAATTTCTATTAATTTAATATTTTTAAATTAATAGAATCTCATGCTTCTCTTCTACTCCAAGAAGGAAAGAAAGTTATAAATATCTAGAATCGAGCCTAAAAAGCTGCAAAAACGATCCCAAAACTTCAAAAAGCTTAAAATCGGGCCTAAAAACCTTAGATTGATCAAAAAATGGAAGAACCGACCCAAAAACTGAAGAATTGACCTAAAACTGATGAACCGCATCGCCAGAGGCCGACTCATCAGCCAAGGTGTTTGCTGACGTCACGCTGATCTCATCATGACATCAGTGTTTCTTCAACTAGACTTGTAGGAAAATTCCTTTCTTTTTTATGTTTTTTGTGTTGTTGTGTAAATCCTCCCTTTGAAGGCCTTTCAGTGGTCCATTTTGTACTAATTTGGTACCGTTTTTTCTCAGAAAATACCACAAATTCAAAATTGGACTCTAATTTACAACATTTACAATTAAAATTGCCCAAAAACACAGGGGCCTTTACATAATCGTATCAAAAAATTTGTAAATCTATGACCAAATTTTACAAAACACATTCGATTGCAAACCACATATGCAAAAATTCTACCTAAACCAATGCAAAATTTAAAATTCTCACTTAAAATTTGAGAAGACTCTAATACCAATTGAAGGGATTAAAGCCTTTGGTAGCGGAGGATTTTACAGAACAATTCCTCAATTTAATTTGAGAATCCCAAAATACCAGTACATTGACAAAAATAATTAAGAAATTAATTTTCTTATTAAGCATGCTTTAATAAAATATAGATTAAAGAAAGAAAAACTTACATAGTTTGACGTCTCTGAATCAAATTAAGGGACACCACCCGTCGGAGACCTCCATATCCTTTGGGATGAGATTGGTTTGTGAAAACCAATTGCGATTCGAAAAAGTTTTAGAGAGAAACTATTTTGTAGAGAGCAGAAGCATTGGCTTGATTAATAATTATTGAGAAAAACTGTTTTTTCTTATGTATATTTATAACTCCTTTTCCTTGAGGGAGTAGGAGAGAGCCATAAGATTTTATTAATTTGAAAACTATTAAATTAATATAAATTTCAAGTCAACTAATTAATTACTTTGTTAATAATTAATTGAAGAGGAATTTTTAAAAATTACAAAATAAATTAAAATATTTACAAGCTATGACAAAATTTTGAATTCTATCAATGATAGTCTTCTATTATTATAGCATATCAATGACTATTAATGATAGAATTTGCTATGGGTTGTAAATATTTTGTAAAATTTACTATTTTTGAAAACTCCTCTTAATTGAAATCATATTTCATTAATATTTCATTTAAATCATATTTAATGAATATCTCTCCAATATCTTATAGTTTTAAATTAATTTAATTAAATCAATTCAATTAAATAAAATTAAACTGAACTATTTATTAATTCTCCAATTAATTAATACCTAAATTAAATGAGGCATTTTTAAAAATAGCAAAATAAATTAAAATATTTATAAGTTATAGAAAAATGTTGGATTCTATCACTGATAGTCTTCTATCACTATAGTGTATCAATGACTATCAATGATAGAATTTGCTATATGTTACATATTTTGTCAAATTTTTTATTTTTAAAAATTTCTTAAATTAAATATCTTATATTTAACTTAATATTTGAATCATATTCAAATATAAATTTCTCTCATAACCAATAATTTTAATATGAATCTAATTTCTATTAAATTCATATTTGAACTCATTCAAATATTTTACCTCTCATAAAGTAACTTTGAATCATATCCAAAATTAACTTTATATTATAAAGTTTGATTAAAATATAAACTTTATATTATAATGTAACACTATACTAATTCCCAAAGTAAATTTGAACATTTCAAATTACAACCTATATAAATAAATCTTATTACCCTTTATGATCTAGAAAGGAGACCTAAACGACCTACAGAGTAGAAGCTACAACTATGTGAGATTAATTGGCCAAACTCATTAACCATATTAATCAATATTCGTTAGTTGTGTATACACTCCATTAAGAACTCGTAGCTAAACTCTTCTCACTATAAATATATTTATGTGTCTATTGATATAGACCAATCACTGTAAGTTAGTTATTTATGAGTGTTCGTAACACCAGCTGGATCAAATTACCGTTTTACCCCTAGATTACCTTTAGTCCTTAAATACCACTGCTTCTCTAATGAATAACTTGTTTGTGGTCCAACTAATCAACAGAAACTCCTCTCGTGCCATAAAGAGGGTAGGACCCTTTGTTCAAGTCCCAGAGACACCATTTAAGAAAATACTCATTTACTTACTCTAAAGTCGGGAAGGAGTGAATTCCATCTTCTTTAATTATGTTTCCAGCTTTCCACTCGGTCTTGTCCCCAAAATGATAAACATATTAAGTTGGTGATCTGGCCACTCTCACTAGTACAAATTAAAAGATAATCCCTCGCGAACAAGAGTTCATAATACACTTAGGATTAACACTAAGTTACCTAGGTCATCATAATGAAATAGAAACTCAATTAGTTAACAGAGTTACATCTAATGGTTACTATTTTGTGGTTAGGTCTTATGCAAACTCATTGCATAAGATATCCTCACTCGCATGTCACCTACACGAACTCGTTGGATCATTATGTTTGTATCAAATACAAAGTAACTCGTATCCATAGTATTACTTAGATAAGATATCCAACCTTATACCTATACTGTAGACACTTTAAGCTAATCTCGAACATTGATCTCTATGTGTCTCTAAATACTATTCAAGATTCATTAAACAACTTAACATGTTAGCTTATTAGATTTGGGTTATTAAGACAAAACTAATAATATAATCTATAACATTTATTGAAATTATAATAACACTTGATTAATAACAGTCAATGGATTATATCTACGATTTACGAGTTTTAGACTAAAACTCAAGTCATTATGGGATTTACGTAATAAAGTAATCCTCAAACATTGGAAATGGTAAAATGTACAAGTATATTACATAAAACATATATATACAAATACAATAAATTAGGGCATCCTCATACCCTTTACAAATCTTCCACTTGTCCTAGATTACCTAATGTACATATCTCCAAGACCTAGACTTTCTAGATGATCCTCAAACACTTTAGTCATAAGAGTTGATAACGTGTATAAATACTTGTTATTATAGCTCCTTTTATTAAAATAATGAGGTCAAAACGCATAAGAAGATGATCAGAACATGTAACTTATGTTGTAAATGCATAAGTATTTGGAAATACACTTTACATAAGTATTATGCATGTTTCATGCGATTTTAATGTCTAAACGCAGGATAATGAACAAAGAAAGAAACTAGTGAACAGTAGGAAACATCTCGCGTAAGGACTACGTGATATAGAATTCATCTGACGATTAACATCTCCAGACGAAGAACAATGTTATCATGTGAGGAAGGGTCACTAGAAGATAAAGTGTGGTAGTTAGAGATGATGTGACGTGCAACAAACACTTTTTGGTGGATGGTGCTGACAAGTTAAGAATAATAGAAGTTTCCCTCCCAAATGTTGCTTATATAAAGCCATCTCCTTCAACCTAAAAGAGACGTTTGGATGGGCAAAGTACCTGAATAGGCCAAAACACTAGAGACTGGCTGAAATGAATAGCCTTTCCGCCATCTTTAACATGTTCTTCTTCTTCTTCAATCAATTGTAAAAGCAAGAGCTTGATTCTGAGTAGGGAAGAATCCACACTTTTACTGTTCCCTAACTTGTAATATTTTTCCATTCGCTTTTCTCTCCATTTTTTGTACTTCTTTGTAATAATGTTGTTTAGATTGTAGAATGGTCTAAGGCCTACATTCTTTATATATATATTGCATGTTTATACCTTTTACATCCATCATTTCTTAACTTTTCACTTGTCAATGTGTTTTTAGTAGTTTAAGTTATTGATAGTTCTTGATGAGAAGTTTAGCTTATAATCTTTATCGTATTAGTTGAGTTATGTTCATCACTTGGCCAACATCATTCACCACTTACTCGAGAGGGCAAGTGGCAAGGATAAAGCTAATGCGTGCAAGGAGGAGTTTGGCGACAAACTTCATCTTTGTGAGATAACTTCTATCATTTGTGTTCTGAAAAGTGAACAAGTGTGAACATTGGGCGCTGAGAGATGCCATTCTTAATTGTGAAGTTCTATAAGTTTTATAAATGAATTCCTATCGATATACCTCGCCTAATTAGACTTAGTCATGTAGATCCTAAAATGAGACTATGTGTCATGTTTAATAACTTTGAGAGGAGTACGCCTTAACCATAATTTGGTTGAGTAAGTTATATCACATCAAAGCTCTTGCATTGCATAATCGCCTAATGGTGAGTAGACCTTCCTTCACTCTTCTCACATACAACTTAGTTTGCATACAATTCCATCCAACATCCATTTATTCCCCTTTACAGATTCTCTAGGCGTACATAAGTAGTTTTAATCCTGGTTCTGATTCTTTTATACTTTATTTAATTAATTCTAATCGCCTAACAATGAGTAATTCCCTAGAACTAATATCTGTAAACAATTCCCAGTGTTCGATCCTGGGTCATCTAGGTAAACCTTATCTTTCGCTTACACTTGGACAAGCAGTAGGAAAACTTGTACTCAACGAGGACTTATGTATCATGCGATAAAGAGCTACATAGTGTGCATCTCTCATGCTATGATCATGACTCATGAATCATCGCCTAGAATTAAAGCATGTTATATAAAAAGCTACGGTGAGCACATCACCCACAATGACCTGACTTAGCGACGTATGGTAATTGCGCTATACACATACAAAATTATTATGTCCAAACTAACAAGCAAGTTTTTGGCCAAACTTATGACAAGAAATATTAAAGGCAAAAGAAATAACAATTACATAAGTCAAGAAATAACACTTTAAATGTAAGGCCCAAAATACACAAGCCACTTCCAAGTTTACTACTAAGGCGACTGTTGAAAGGGTTCTGCTTCGGCATGTATTGCAGCATCGTTTCTTGTTAGGGGCATTGCAACCTTTTAAGGAACCTCAAGCACTGGAATGATTCTACATATTGCTGCATGAAGGTATCTCAATGTAACTATGAACTGTTCTTTTGGCCAAGTAATTTGGGTTGGTTCATTGGTTCAAAAGTCAATAAGTTGAGAGAGTTATCTGATTCTCGCCTTGGAAAGGATAGATCAAATTGGATTATGAGAGGGGGTGGCGATTTGGATTATAAGGGTCTGGTCTTATGAGTCTACGAGGGAGAATTAGGCTTTTGAGATTTTAACGAAGATGGTGGAGATGCTCGAATGATTTTGGTCTTTGTTGTGGAAGTTTTGGATTTGGTGGGTCAGCTGGTTGGTGTGGTGGTGAGGGGTATGAAGGAAGCATGAGGCAAAAGGTCCTTAGAGTCCTTGGCCTTTAAGATTTTCTTTTTCCTTGAGCACGAGGCCTCTCCTTGCCTTGCCTTTTTCGCTTTAGAGGAATTTCTTTATCTTTAACTTCCTCATCTTCTTCTTTTTCTTTTGTCTTTTTTATTGAATCCACTTTGCGTCCAGCCTTTGCTCTTACTTCATCTTGCGTTTTTCAGTTTTTTGGCTGTGGCTTTATTTTTGTGGAGTGCAAAGATACGACTAAGGTTGGTTGCCTTACACATTCCTTCTTTAACGCATGCTATTTGTGGTGATTGCTCAAGCTCAGGGCATGCTTTCAAACAAAGTCTCTTGATTAAATGTGGAAAGGGTTTAGGTCCCCGTAGATGTTGTAACTAAGCTTTAATGTGCTTGCAAATAATCTCGTCCTCGTCCATAGGTATTTCTTCCATGATACAATATACAAGCATTATTCTTTCCAAGGAAATTGTGCTATCGTGTCGCGTGAGCATGAGCTTCTTCTTTATGAACATCAGCCAAACATTGGGAGTCATCTTTAGGTTATGCACGAACAGTTGGTACTTCTTGTTTTTTGTTACGTCCCATTTTTCCCTAGGCCAGGCAACTTTGTCCAATGTGTCTCGCATGTCGTGGTCTATTGGTTCTTTGAAGATAGCATGTCTTACCGCGATTTGGTTCAACTTTAATAATTCATTTATAGTTTCTAGCATGTAGTTCACCTTCTTCTCTTTTACAATGGCATAATGCTTCTCCGTGTTTAACTCACCATTGTAAAATAAATTTATCACACCAAGTCTCATCGCATTCATCCCTCTGAAGAATTCTTGCCATCCTAACGCCTTGATAGGTGATGGGAATGATGGTGGTAATTGACCCTTAAATGGGAAGAGCCCTTTTCCTATTATGAATTATTTGCTTATGTCCTCTTAAAGGACATCCTCCCTTTCTACCTCTACACTCACATCTTCATGTTAAGCCTTTACTTTCTTTCCTTATTTTTGGTGCTTTGACTTCTAAACATCTTTTCCTTCCTTGATCGTTCTTCATCCACATTATCCTCTAGTGGCCTCATCTCGTCCACCTCTTTTCCAAACTCCTTGCAAAACTCTTCGAGGGGTTTCTCCTTACCCTTGCTCTTCTTCGTAGAGAGAGCTAATTTTTCTATCGTGTTGAGAAGCTTTTCCCGCTCTCTCAACTTTCTTTCTTTCTTCTTTTCTACCAAGGCCTTAACGTCTTTGGATTGATCTTTAATTTTCTATAACTCAGATTTAACATTTTCCTTCTTTTTCTGAGCTTCTTTCACCAATCACCCAAATTCAATGTCAGCAATAAGTGAGGAAGGTGCGTTCTCGCATGCCTCCTCTTCAGATATTTCTCTTTCTTCTTACTCGCCAATCTCCTTCGCTTCCCTTTCTTTTTCTTTTCCTTTTTCTTCTTCTCCTATTTTCTCTTTTGCCTCAACTAATTCTCTCAACCTTTCTCTCCTCTTCTTTTCTTCAAGGAACAACCCTAACATAATTTCTATGTTTTCCTCTATCATAGGTATTTCTTTACCTTGGAAGTTGAAAGGATTAAAGCCCTCTGTTCCAAAGATTTCGCTTGAACTGGGTAGGCCTTCCTGGTGAGGCACAAACTGAGTTGAGCTTGCTCCAA
Source organism: Cucumis variabilis (assembly GCA_037974545.1). Taxonomy (NCBI): domain Eukaryota; kingdom Viridiplantae; phylum Streptophyta; class Magnoliopsida; order Cucurbitales; family Cucurbitaceae; genus Cucumis; species Cucumis variabilis. The sequence goes on from JBBPDI010000020.1 coordinate 15,202,912, forward strand.
CACAGGACCACCGAAGTGTACTAATTTTAGTTCTTTCTTCTCAATTTTCTCAAATACTTTATCTTCAGTCGTTGTTTACAAAAATAGAATAAGGAATAGGCTAGAGAGTAAAGGAAAAGAACAGGATTCTTACTTTGCTTGTTGGAATAGATAATCGAAAAGCTTGAAGGGATTTAAGAGCTTGAGAGTACTCGCGAGGTGAAAAGATTGTGATTAGGGTTTTGGAGGGTTTTTTAAAGAGATCTTTAACTTGGGTTAAGGCTTGGTTACTGCAAGGTTAACATCATGCATTTCAATTGATAACTTATATCCTAACATGACTTTTCAAATTTCAAGGGCGGCTAGCAATCATTACTTTTAAAATTTGAATTTTAAAAGAAATGAAACGTTTCAAATTTTCCAAAACCTTAATTAAAATGCAACCCTTTTGCTTGGCACCTTGCAAGAAGACCAAAACGTTTACTGCATTTTGACACAAACTCCCCACAAGATGGCTTTATCGCTCGAAACATTAACATTTTTCACCTACTAAAATTTTTTAGAAACCCGTGCTCCCTAGTGTAAGACTAAGTCAAATACAAAACAAATTTACAAGTATATATATATATAAAATACTTACAAAGATCTAAGAATATAAGTAAATATATACACTAATATAAGGATTCAATTCTAAAAACAATTCGAAGAATTATACATTACAAGTGCATCCACTCCGCATAGCTTCCTAACCGCATCATTCTTGAACTTCACAAATCACTCGCATTATGAATCTCTGCATCATGATTACTCATCGTAATAAGTCTCTACTCCCAATCATTCATCGAAACGCCTAAATAATCTTTCTTGATCCTTATTACGTGGCAAAGTGAAACACAAATCTCACCAACCTCACGCAGAGACACTTTCTTTGATGCTTTCATAGAGGTTCTCATCATCTTTACTAAGTTAGGTCATCGTGCATGATGCACTCACCGCAACTCTCTGTATAGCATGCTTTAATTCTAGGCGATGAGTCATGGGTCATGATCATTGCATGTGAGTTGCTCACTATGTACCTCTTCATCGCGTGATACATAAGTCCTCGTTGAGTACAAGTTCTCCTATTGCTTGCCCAAGTGCAAGCAAAATAATAGGTTTACCTAGATGATCCAGGGTCAAACATTGGGAATTGTTTACAGACATTAGTTCCAGAAAATTACTCATTAGTTAGGCGATGAGAATTAATTAGCTAAAGTATAAAAGAATCAGAACCAAGATTAAAACTACTTATGTACGCCTTGAGTATCTGTAAAGGGAAATAAATGGATGCGAGGTTGAATTGTATGTGAACGAACTTGTATGTGAGAAAGAGTGAAAGAAGGTCTACGCATCAAGAGCTTTGATGCGATATAACTTACTCAACGAGCTTATAATTAAGGCATGCTCCTTTTAGAGTAATTAAATGCAACACATAGTCTTATTTCAAGATCTACACAACTAAGTCTGAATAGGTGAGGTATATCTAGAAGAATTCACTTATAAAACTTATAGAACTTCAAAATTAAGAATGACATCTCTCGACTCCTAAAGTTCACACTTCTTCAACTTTCAGGATACAAATGATGGAAGTTATCTCGCAAAGGTGGAATTTGTCGCAACCTCCTCCTTGCACGCATTAGCTTCATCCTTGCCACAATTGACATTGGCCAAGCAATGAACATAGCTCAACTAATGTGATAAGGATTATAAGCTAGACTTCTTATCGAGAACTATCACTAACTTAAACCACTAATAACACATTGACAAGTGAAAAGCCAAAAAATGATAGATTGAAAAGGTATAAACATGTAATATATTTAAAGAATGTAGGCCTTAGGCCATTGTAGAATATAAACAGCATATATTATATAGAATTATAGAAAATGGAAAGAAAAGCAAATGGAAAAATATTACAGGTTAAGGAACAATGGGAATGTGGATTCTTCCCTACTCGGGAGTCAAGCTCTCGCTTTTACAACTGTTCGGACAAGAAGAAGAAAATGTTACAGACGGCAAAAAGGCTTCTCCTTTCCACCACTCTCTAAGGTTTTTTCCATTCAAGTATCTCTTCTAGGTTGAAGGAGAGGGCTTTATATAGGCAGCATTTAGGAGGAAAACTTCTCTTCTTCTGAACTTGTCAGCACCATCCACTGAAAAGTGTCTGTTGCATACCACATCATCTTCAACTACCACTCTTTGTCTTCTAATGACTCTTACTCAAGTGATAACGTTGTTCCTTGCATGGAGACATTAATCGTCAGATGAGTTTCCTATCGTGTCATTCTTATGCAATATGTTTTCTGCGGTTCACTAGTATCTTTCTTTGTGCTAATTCATTATCTTTCATTTAGACATTAAAATCACGTAAAACATGCATAATACTTATGTAAAGTGTATTTCCAAATACTTATACGTTTACAACACAAGTTACGCATTTTGATAATCTTCTTGTGTTTTTTAACCTCATTATTTTAATAAAAGAAGTTATTGTAATAGATATTTAGACATGTTATCAAGAGTCTTTGTAAATGGATTAGCAATGTTGTGCTCAGAAACGATCTTGACAATCACATCACCTCATTGTATAATCTCTCGTATCAAATGGTCTTCCTCTCTATGTGTTTTCCTTGTTTGTGGCTATGAGCTTCTTTAGAATTTGCTATTGTCCCATTATTATCACAATATAAAATGATGGACATGTTCATGTTTGGAACAACTTCCAAATCATGCAGAAATTTCTTAAGCCAAACTGATTTTTTTGCTACTTCACAAGCGGTGACGTACTCAGCCTCCATGGTAGAGTCTGCAATGCATCATTGCTTGATGCTACACCATACCACAGCTCCCCCATTTAGGATGAACATTGATCCCAACATAGATTTCCTAGAATCCTTATCGATTTAGAAATCACAGTCAGTGTATCCTGTAAGGATCAAATTCTTACTTCTATACACAAGCATGTAGTCTCTCGTTCTCCTTAGATACTTGAGAATAATTTTAACCGTCATCCAGTGGTCTAACCCTGGGTTAGACTGATAACTACTGACTATCCCACAACATAATAAATGTCTGGCCTACTAGCATACATTAAGTTGTCCACAGTTGAGGCGTAAGGAATGTGTCCCATATCCTCAACTCCTTGAGGTGTCTTAAGACATCATTTTTTAGAAAAGTGAATCCCATGCCTGAAACGTAATCAATCCTTATTACACTTCTACATCGAATATTGAACCAACATATTGTCGATATAGGTTGCCTGAGACCGTACTAGCGTTTTGTTCTTATGATCCCTTATGATTTGGATCCCAATAACATATTTGCCTCTTCCAAATCTTTCATTTGAAATTGTGCTGCTAGCCAAGTTTTAACATCAGTAGGTATCCTACATCATTTTGAATGAGAAGGATATCGTGCACATAAATTACTAAGAAATCTACTTTACCTTTGTTAACTTTCTTGTATACAGAAGGTTTATCAACGTTTACTCAAAATTGTAACATTTTATCAGAGTATCAATTCTAATGTTCCGAGATCTAGATGCTTGTTCAAACCCATAAATGGATCGATAAGGCTTGCAAACATTTTGCTTCTGGCCTTGGGTTATGAACCCCACAGGCTGAGACATAAAGGTGCTCTCTTCAAGATTGCCATTCAAAAAATCAGTCTTGACATCCCTTTGCCATATTTCATAACCATAAAAAGTGTCTATGGACAAGAGAAACCTTATAGACTTTAAGATAGCAATAGGGAAAAAAGTGTCATCATAGTCAACTCCTTCCCTTTGGGTATACCCTTTTGCTATAAGTCTAGCTTTGAAGGTCTGTACCTTCCCACCAGAATCTCTTTTTCTCTTTTAGATCCATTTGTATCCTATAGGTTTCATCCCTTCAGGTAGATCTACAAACTCTCACATTGAATTGAAGTGTATAGACTCCATTTCAAGGTCCATGGCTATGACCCATTTATCCTTGTCTACATCATTCATTGCCTGTTTATAGGACAACAGATCTTAAATGCCATCATTCAGTATGACAACTTGAGTTTCAATTAAACCTAAGTAATGGTTAGGTTGTGATACAATTCTCACACTATGTCGAGGTATTCTCAATGATTGAGAAGGATGCGGTTGACCTTAAATGTTGGTTTCATCAACTCTTGATGAGGGACCAGCTTCGTCAACAACCCTTGTTGATTCATCAGTAGCTTCACTTAATACTAATTTGTTTCGTAGTTCATGATCTCTCATGTGGTCTTCTTCTAAGAAAGTAACATTTGTTGATACAAACATTTTGTTTTCTTGTGGATCGAAGAATAGACCACCTCTCGTTCCTTTAGGGTAACAAACAAATTGGCGTAACCTTGAACAAGATTCCAATTTCTTAGGATTTATCACTAACACAAGTGTTGGACAACCCCAAACTTCGAAGATATGAACACTTTTCGAGAAAACATTATTCAAGATATAACTACAGTTTCTACTGCATGCCCTCAAAACGAACTAGGTAATTCAGCATAGCTCATCATTAAATGAACCATGTCTAATAAGGTTATATTTATCCTTCCTGATACACCATTTTGTTGAGGTGTACCAGGTATCGTGAGTTGAGATTGGATTTCATGTTCTATCATATAGTCCTGGAATCTCAAATCCATATACTCTAAACCTCTACAGATCGAAGTATTTTAATCTTTTTACTTAATGGATTTTCAACTTCAGCCTTATACTCCTTGAACTTTTCAAGAGCTTTAGACTTATGCTCTATTAAGTATAAATAACTATACCTTAAATAATCATCTATAAATGAGATGGAGTGTTTAAAACCTCCTCTAGCTTTTACATTCATTGGACCACAAAGGTCTAAATGTATAAGTTCTAGGGGCTCTTTGACGCTATAACATTTTCCAGTAAAAGGTCTTTTAGTCATCTTTCCTTCAAGACAAGATTCACATGGAGGCAATGAATCCTCTTCTAACTTATTTAGAAGTTCGCTCTTTACCAATCTCCCAATCCTATCGAGATTAATGTGATCTAATGTTAAATGCCAAAGATAGGTATTGTTATTAGGAGAAATTCTTTGCCATTTATTAGTGCACATTGTTCCTTTT
>JBBPDI010000020.1:15208135-15227927 GCA_037974545.1 Cucumis variabilis
CCTACTTGGTGATATGCCAAGTGTGGAGAGTGGAAGCTCACTACATGCAAATTTTGCATGTAGTTTGCTTATAAAAAGAATGGATTGGAAATGAAAAGGATGGATTTTTAGTTTTTGTTTTTGGTTAAAAATTGATTTTGTATTTTGGAATTGCAAAATCAAACCAAATTTTCTTTTCTCTCCACAAGTTCTCTCCACAAGTTCTTCCTCCTAAATCCATCTCCCTCTCCATTTTCTCCACCGTTTGAGTCCTACAACTCGGTTCTAAGTCTAGAGAATAGTGGGTCAACACTAGTGGTAGTCCCGTTTTTGATTTCGAGAGGAGATCGTGAAGAGCACGTGAGAATATTAAAATAATAGAAAAACATCAAAGGTGAATTTTTCTATTAACCCTATTGTGGTTCATTTAAGGATTGTAATGCATGTTAATCACTAAAGTGTTTAGTTGTAATGCATGTTAATCACTAAACAGTTTTCATTTGAATTCTTCTTTAAAAATAGTAAAGCGGAACCACAAAACTTTTAACAAGAAAATCACTCACCACACTTTACCAAAAATCCTCCTCTTCCTTCTCTTCTCATGGAGCCTTATTGCGGAACAAATTGCCGTACTTAACACTTTGTTTTTCTTCTTCTCGCGAAACCAAAACAATAGCATTTTAGCTCTCTCTTTTATTTAAAAAAAAATAAAATCTTTTGTGTTTACATAATGACCAAGTCCTCTATTTATAGAGTCCTTAAACTATCTTAGTCATGCTTAAACTTTTCTTTTTTTTTTTTAAATAAAATATTTTGTGTTTACATAATTACCAAGTCCTCTATTTATAGAGCCCTTAAACTATCTTAGTCATGCTTAAACTTTTCTCAGTTTGACAACTCATGCTTAAAACTTTGTACGTGTAAATTTAATACTCAACTCAGCCATGCTTAACTTCGTAATCTTACACGTTAACCCCTGTTAAATAAGATTTGACATTTTCTTCGCCAGCCCTTCTCGCCTAATCCCATATCGCAAATAACTTTAACCACTTAACACTTCTCGCGAATAATCTTCTCACGTGGTTATATTTTTACTACAAGAAACCTTCCTCGCGAACTACTTTTACTCGCTTAGAACACTTATCACGAACTTAAACTTCAAGGCTTCCTCGCAGACTTCTTCATTGCAAAACCCTTGGTTCTTGTCGCAAAGACTATCCAAATGCCTAGTCGTTTTAGTCAAAACTTTACTTCTTAAATTACGCAAAGACATTCTTTTGAGAGCGTTTAGACTTATAGATTCTATTGAAAATCCTTCTTTTCTCAAAACTTGCTCACGAATTAACTTCTTAATCGCAAAACTTATACTTAATCATAAAAGATTTTATAGCTTAATCATTTTCGCGAATTTATTCAAACGTCAACTTCTTTAATACTTAGCCAAATTTTACTTCCTATACTTGAATTAAAAAACGGGTCTTACATATTTAATTTAGAAATTAATTGATTAGAGAATTAATTAATAGTTTAGTTTAATTTGATTTAAGTTGATTAAATTAAAACTAAAGGTATTGTGAGAGATATTCATTTAAATATGATTTAAATGAAATGTTAATTAAATATGATTTAATCAATTATTAATTTAATTAAATAATTTAATATTATTAGGTTAATTTTCATAAATATATCAAACAGTCAAAATATGTACCGCCTGTGTAACAAATGAAAATGCCTATTAAGCTGACCATTTTTTTTAAATAATCCAAATTTGTCATTCCTTTTTATTGTCTTTCTTTTCTTCCTCTTCTGCGATTTTTTTTCTCTTCACTGTTTATTTAATTTTAATAAATAAATAGGTTTGGAGTTTCCATCAACCATATTAAGGTGTGATTGGTCACCCAAAAATTAAAAAATAGTTTACGTAAATTCATAAGATTTAAGTTCGAGACTTAGTTGTGTGTAGTGAAGATGTTAGCACCCTACAACACTCATAAAAATGGTTACCAAAATATCTTTTAAACTATATTAAAACGGTTCATAAAACAAAGTTTTTATTTGTTTTTTTAAATATCTCATGGTTCTCAATTCACATTGAACAAAAAAAAGCAAGCATGAAATGATAATTATGGGTATCTTAAGAGCCACTAGAAAAATGAAGTTCATTTCTTTGTTTCAAAAGATGTTTTTTTTTTATTTACCTCAAGAATATTTAAATATCAAACTTTGATATTTTAATCTCCACCATAGGTGTCTAATAAGAAATTTCATGTATCTAAGAATTAATGAATTCATAGAAAACACTACTTAATCTCATTTAAAATATGAAATTGTTTATAATTTAAAAGAAAATTTATTAATTAAATTTCAAATGGAAAAATTTCATGTATTCATGGAATTTAAGTTATAAAACCCAAGGACAAAAAATGAGATAATCTATAAAAACATATATACACTCGATGTCATGAGATTCTTCATATCTATCGCCTAGATTACACATACATTAAAAAAATAAAATACAAGAATCAGGCAATGTAACCAAACACAAGATTGCAATAGGGCTCAAATTCTATGTATCTCCTCAGTCTCTTCCAAGCGCAAGACTTTGTTTCTGATCATTAATTCTTGATTGTTTTTTACTTTGAGATTACTACACAATTTTAAGGTGAGTTTGAGAATGATTTTGACATAGTTAAAATCACTTTTGCCATTGTCAAAATTAGGAATGGACATGGTAGACCGAAAAAATGAGTTGATCGACCAAACTGAAGTCGATCAAAGAATGAGAGGGATCCATCTGTGTTGGGTTTGGAAAAGTTTCAAATCGAGAAATTTAAAAAAATATTTTTTAGTGTTAAACCGACCAACATTTTCAACATTTACGCATTGATGGTTACTGTTAGTAATTTACCAGTAACCAAGCGACTTTTCTTTTGGTGATTGAGTGCGAACCACATCCAAAATTTTTTTCATACTATTGAGAATTTGAAACATCCATATTGCCTCAAATTTAAGAAAAAACATTTCAGTCCCAAGATTATTAAAATAAACTAACTCTACAAAAAAATGGCCTTTGATATGAATGAAAAATTCACATTACAAGGGTACAATGTCAGTCACTTGAATGATATGAAAGAAGATGTTATTCAAAATGTGTTATATGTCTATCATCTTTTGTGTGAGCTTTCGCCTAACATTAAACACCATTAGTAACACCTTCTTCAATATAATGTTGGTTGCCTTTGATATCACTCCAAAGTTTGTTCGAAATATTTTTTTAAAATACATTGTTGTTCATGCACTTGTAAACGGATAATATTTCTCTTTTGCCTATATATGCATAAAATAAAAATTTAATGGCTTTTGTATACAATACTCAACTTTCATATTTGTTAGTCTTAGAATATGAATTACAACGAGATAAGTACAAAGTTTAAATATTCAAAATAATACAAAATTAAGAGCGGTCCAAAGCGTGGATTAAGCCAAACCACTGCAAAGGTCTTGATCGAAAGAAGCATAGCTACCCTTATCCCCGAGGAAAGTTGGGAAACTTTCTATAAGGGGCCGGTGAATCGGTTTGGGGATCAGATTTCTTCTTAATGCAAATGAACAAATCTATATATATATCACCATCCAATATTATGCGATGTCTGCAAATGAATTAATTTGCAAGAATGTGATTGTTTAAAAATCGTTCGTACCTTTTTTTATATATATAATCACTACTCCAACTATCATTATCAAGGACACACATAATTAATTAAAAATACTAACTCAACCATAATACATAAAAGTATTTTAAACAATTGTAATTGATGTAATAATCTTTTACTCCACTAAAGGAAAAAAAATGCTTTCTAACACTTGAAATCGTTAGAAAAATGGTAAAAGAATGCATCAAGAGATCATGTCCCAACTATATTTTTTTTGTTGGAAATACTCATTGGAAAATTATCTCTTGACGCTAAATCTACAAGAAAATAAGATTCTTCCGATGTTAGATATAAATATTGGATGTGTTGGATAATTGTCCAGAATTTTCTTTAAGATTCATAAAGTTTCTTGAAGACAATTTTTGGACCATTGGATTTCACACTTTGTCCAAGATTAATTTATGGTCATTGGATCTTTCACATCTCCCTAAAACATTTAGAGTCATTAGATCATACACATCTATCAAGAAGAAATTAGAGTCATTGAATTTGCTTGATGGCCAAGTATCTTTTGTCTATTAATAGATGAGGACTTATGGTTGCCAATACCATCCCAAAATCTCCAACAATTTGAGTGAGGTATAAAATAGAGAGATTTTCTTCTTATAAGAGAGGTTTGTATTCCTTAATAATAAAGAAAGTTTATAACTCCTATTTTATATAGTGAATTTGTAACTCCTATTTTATATAGTGAATTCTTTTATCATTGTCCGTGGTTTTTACTTTAGCTTGTTTAGGTGTTTTCCAGGTAAAATCCTTGTACTTTATCCTCTCCCTTCTTCTACTTCATTATTATTGTTCTCAATATACTTTAGTTGCAATCTTACTTTATTCGATCACAGTTCGTATTCATCACAAGTTCTATCAGAGTTTGGTTTAATTTTGGGAGTTAATATCTACTTATCGTATGCTATGTGGTTATCACTAATAGGTAGATCCATCACATTAGAAAAATAAGTAAGATATTTTTCACCTTTATTAAAAGACGTGATTGAGAATTGTTTATAGTTCGTGATAGAAGTAATTGAGACAAAGTTCAAGATTGAGATGTTCAATGGAACTAATTTCTCATTGTAGAAGTTGAGGATTAAGGTTGTCTTAAGGAAAGATAATTGTCATAAAGTCATCGATAAGAGGCCAGCGAAGATCACAAATGACAAGTGGAACGAGATGGATGGAAATGTTATGGCAAACATTCCATAATGTGTTATCAAGTATTGAGGAGAAGAAAATTGCAAAGGAGATGTGGGACTACCTAACAAAACTGTATGAGGCCAAATCACTTCATGACAAGATTTTCCTTAAGAGGAAGTTGTACACTCTTCGGATGTCAGAATCCACATAAATGACAGAGCACATGAACACATTGAATACTCTATTTTTTTAACTCACATCATTGGGTTATAAAATAGAGCCAAATGAACATTCAAAACTTCTACATCAAAGTCTTCTTGATTCTTACGATCAACTTGTCATCAACCTGACAGATAATATTTTAATTGACTATTTAAGCTTTGATGCATGATGTTGGTGTTGCTGTCCTAAAAGTGGAAAATTGGGGCAAGAACAAAGAAGATAAGTTGGTAAGTTCACAATAAGCAAAAGCCTTGCAGTGACAAGATGTAGACCATCAGAACGTAACTCAAGTGGGTGCAAAAATCAAGAAAGGTCAATAGTCATGAAGAAGAAGAACATGAAGTGCTAAAATTGTGGAACGAAGAGACATCTGAAGAAGGATTGTTAGAATCTAAAGAAGAAATATTCCAATCCTCAGGGAAATAAAGCAAGCGCCATAGATGAAGATGGTGTCTTGTCTTGTGAAGCACTCAAGACTATGAAAGGCAGAGAAAGAATGGTTCTTCGACTTATGAGCCACTTATCAAATGACCACTCATTGAGAATGGTTCCATAATCACAAATCTGTTTCTAGAGGATCTATGTATGATCATGCCTTAAAGATTGTCAGCATTGGTACTATTAAGTTGAAGTTCCATGATAATATTGTCTACACGATTCAATAAGTGTAACATGTAGAAGGCCTGAAAAAGAATTTGCTCTCATTAGGTCAACTTGATGATCTTGATTGCAAAGTTATAGCTGAGAAGGTACATCTTAAGGTAATCCAAGGTTCGCTAGTACTTATGAAAGGAAGGAATGTGGATGCATCTATTACTTCAAGTTACTCATGTGAAAAGTTCTCAATGATGTGGCATCATAAACTGGGTCACAAGTCTAAACTAGGATTAAATTTAACTTTTTGGGGTCGTGTAAGTGTGGGTTACATGCCCCATATGTCACTTTAGTTTCAAAGTCATGTATGGGGCATATAACTGTTTTTCTAGAGTTGAAGTGTCACTTAGACATTTTTTTGGGGTCTTTTTAGTTGGGTTTGGGTTTGAAAGTCACGGTTAGGCCCTTTGCATCTTTTTTGGACCTTTACTTTCAAGCATATGACATCTTTTCATCTTTGTAGATGCTTTGTTGAAGTATCAGTTCACACCTTTTATATGTATGTTGTAGTTGGTTTTGAGTTTGGTAGTAACACTAAGTTATTTGTAGGTGGGCCGGTTCACACTTTTTCAGACATTATTTTAGGTTTTTGGATGGTTTGAAACATATATGAGATTTTTTTTTTGTCTTAAAGTACATAGGTCATTTGTTTTTTGATGTTTATTTACACTTTATGGGTCATTTATCTTAAAGTATATATTTTACTTTATTTATTTTGATACTTGATTAATTTGAAATAAATAGTTAACTTTTAGAGTTTTCTTATTCATTTTAATGTACCTTTTTCAGGTTTATGTAGTTTGAAGAAACGAGAATGACTATTTTTTAAAGACTTTCTGACCAAGCTAATCGTTTTTTTGTTGTATTTAACTTTTTTTATTCATTTTTGTATGTCAAAATGAGAATTAATATAGCTCATGTACCTTGACACACTAAAGAATTATGGTTTGTCATATTTTAACAAAGTATTAATGGTTAAAAATATTTTCATTTTTAAATTTTTTGTTGCAATGTTTAATATATTTTGTTTTAGCCAAAAAAGTCATTATATATTTGAAAATTAATATAAAAGCATATAATATTAATAATAAATGTGAAAAATATTAAAATTGTTTTTGCCACATTTTTTGTGTGAATAGAAATATGTTGGCAGTTAGAAAGCTTTGGCGATATTTTGTGCATGGACAAAAAAGAAACAAATATTATCTACCGACGCATCATTTGTGACCAACAATCAAATTTCTAAAAAAAGTATTTCACACATGCATATATATATGTATACTGAAAAATTTATCGTGGGAAGGAATATTCTATTTGCCAACAAAAATCTTTTTATTGGCAGAAACAATTTCTACCAATGAATCAAACATGTTAGAAAGTCTATTTTTGTTGACATGATTATGATCGCCATTAAAAGATCTTTCTGCTAATGTTTTTTTCATGGACAAAAATGTCTATTCTTCCCACGATTTTAATTGGCGTGGGCAATTTTGTCGTCGTAACGTTAATAACATAGACAAAGGAAAAGACAATGGTGTTTTGGCCATGAAGCGCGTCCTCTAAAAAATGTTGGCTGAAGCTCATCCACATTTTTCTACAGATCTGCCCACGTTTTTCTGCATCAGCAAAGATCAAAATTCTTGTAGTGAAATTTTTTTGTAAATTAAAGCAAAATCTATACCTAGGGCTAACTAAGGCGTCTCAACGCTTTTGTGTGCATTGTATTACAAGTAAGCAACACAAATCAAAGTTCAATACATCAAGTTCTAGAAGTAAATTGATTTTATAAATGGTTCTTTTTTATGTATGACAATCATTGGTTACATCTCTAACAGGGGCAAGATACTTTGCATCCTTTATAGATGATTACTCCAGAAGGTGTTGGGTGTATTCTATCAACAAGAAGACATATGTGTGTTCAGTCTTCAAAGTATCCAAAGCACAAGTGGAACTTCGATCTGGTAAAAAGATCAAGTGTTTGCAGACAAATAATGGAGGAGAATATATAAGCAATGAGTTTATGAAATTATGTAATCAGGAAGGCATTAAAAGACAATTCACTACTGCTTACTCTCCTCAACAAAATGGAGTGGCAGAACGAATGAACAAAACCTTGTTAAAGAGAATAACAATAATGTTGGAAGCTGCAAGCTTAAAGAAAACTTTTTGAGCAAAAGTTGTTAATACCGTCAGTGATATAGTTAATCATTTTTTACAACTATAATTAAGTTAAAGACACCAATGCATATGTGGACTATGAAGCCGGCTAATTATTCAAACCTCTATATATTTGGAACTTCAGTGTACGTAATGTACAAAGCTCAAGAAACTACAAAGTTAGATTGAAAATCCAAAAGAGATTGAAAATCCAAAAGATATCTATTCTTGGGATATTATGATGGTGTGAAGGAGTATCGTTTGTGGGATTCCATTGTACACAAGGTCATCATCAGTAGGGATGTTATGTAAGAAAAGAAACTTGTAGTAGATGATAACACTGTAAATGAAGCCTCAAAGACTGGAACAATACATGTGGAGAAAGAATCTATAGATAACTCTTCTGAATCTCAGCTAATGCATGAGATTCAAGAACCAGTTGAGCAACAAGTACTAGAAATTTGTTGATCTGGTGGGACAATAAGACCACCAGGTTTGTAATCTAAGTATATTATGGAGAGCAATGTTACATGTTATCGTCTAACCGATAATAAAGAGCCAGTTTAAATGCTGCTCAATGGATGATAACAATGCAACAAGAAATATATGGTTTTCATAAGAACAAGAGTTGGGAACTGGTAACCCTACCACATGGGAGAAAGCCCATTGGAAATAAGAAGTGGGAGTATAGGATAAAATGCAATAATAACGACTAAGTATAGTAATATCATGCAGGATTGGTGGTAAAGGGATATGTTCAGAAAGAATGTATTGACTTCAATGAGATATTTTCTCCAGTAGTTCAACTTACTACTATTAGAATAGTTTTGGCAATATGTGCTACATTTGACTTACACTTGAAACAGTTAGATATAAAAACGACATTTCTCCATGATGATCTTGAAGAAGAAATATATATGCTCCAACCAGAAGGCTTTGAAGTAAAGGGAAAAAAAACTTCTTCCTTTGTAGATAAAAAAAATTCTGTATAGTCTCAAACAGACACCGAGGTATTGGTACAAGAGATTCAATTCCTTCATTGTGAGCCTTGGACACAATAGACTTAATGCAAACCCTTGTGTATATTTTAAGAGGTTTGGACAAAAAGAATTCATTGTCTTACTCTTATATATAGACGACATGTTGGTAGGAGGCCCTAATAAAGATCGTATCAAAGAATTGAAGGCTCATTTGGCTAGGGAATTTGAAATAAAGGACTTGGGACTAGCAAACAAGATTCTGGGGATGCAAATTCAGTGAGAAAGAAACAATAGAAAGGTTTGGCTATCTAAAAAAAATTACTAGAAGAAAGTCTTGTGACTCTTCAACATGCAATATTTCTACCCTTCTTCCTGTTAATTCGAAGATACATTCCAATGTAAGCCTTAGTAGTGAAGTATAGAGGATGGAGATGTCTTGAGTATTGTATGCATTAGCAGTGATAAGTTTAGTGTTCACCATGAAATGTAATAAACCAGACATTGCACATACAACAGGAGTAGTTAGTCGATATATGGTGAATTCTGGTCAAGAGCATTGGAATATTGTTAAAATGATCCTTAGATACATCAAAGGATCCATAGATGTTGCATTGTGTTAAGAAGGACCAGACTTTATTGTCAGAGGATATGTTGACTCCGATTATATAGGTGGTCTTCAAATTCACCAACAAATATGTGTTTACTCTTGCCAGCGGTGCTGTAAGTTGGGTTTCCAAACTGCAATCAGTTTAAGCTAAGTCAACAACAGAAGCAGAATACTTACTACTACACAAGCTAGTAAAGAAGCGGTATGATTAAGGATACTATTGGAGAAGCTCAGGAATCCAGCTTTCCATGCCAAGACCAAACATATTTGAGTGTAGTACCACTTTCGTTCCTGAGAAATTGGTGGAAAGAATAGTAGATATGCATAAAATTCATAAAATACAAGTTCATTTGGTATCAATCTTCAAATGGCCTAGCAGAAACATAATTAACATGAAGATGGCAAGGAAGAAAGAATGGTATAGAGATGCGATTGATTATCAATCAAATCTTCAAGTAGGAGATTGTTGGATAATTATCAAAAAAATTCTTATAGACTCAAGAAGTTTCTTGAAGATAATTTTTGGACCACTGGATTTCACACTTTAGTCAAGATTAATTTATGGTCATTAGATCTTTCACATCTTTTTAAAACATTTGAAGCCATTGGATTATACACAACTATCAAGAATAAATTAGAGCCATTAGATTTGATTGATGGCCAAGTATCTTTTGGCTATAAATAGGTGAAGACCCATGGTTGTCAAACCATCCCAAAATCTCCAACAATTTGAGTGAGATATAAAATAAAGAGAGCTTCTTCTTATGATTAAAGAGATTTGTATTCCTCAGTAAGAAAGAAAGTTTGTAACTCCCATTTTATATAGTGAATTTTTCTATCATTGCTCAAGGCTTTTACCCTAAATTTTTTAGAGATTTTTCACGTAAAATTCTTGTGTTCTATCCTCTCCCTCTTCTTCTTCATCATTATTATTCTCAATCTACTTTAATTGCAATCTTACTCTATTCGATCACTGTCCATATTCACCATAAGGAGTTTTAATAGTTGGGAGAAAGGCTTTTTCTTCACGTTATAAAATAGGCATCGAGAAAATTAATCTAGAAACATATAATATTAATAATAAATGTGCAACAAATTAAAATAGTTTTTATCCACTTTTTGTGTTGCCATAAATATGTTGGCAGTTCTAAAGCCCTGACGACATTTTGTGCGTGGGGAAAAATGAAATAAATATTATTTGCCAACATACCATTACATGGTTAGGTATTCCTTTTTTTCAATTTGCCGCAAAATATTTACGCTCGTAGAAAACATTTTTGCTCATGGAAAAAGGTGGGTAGAAATGCAAGTTTTGTTGAGGAGATGATGTTTGTGGGTAAGAAGTATTTTGTACTGATGTAATTTACGTGAACAGAAATGCCTTTTCAACACTTATTTTGTTCCCGATTTTGACAACTATTTTTTATTAAATCTTTTTTATCTCTAAGAAAACACACGCTTATTTATTGTTATACTGTTTGTTGCACCATGTGTTTATAACAAAAAGATTATCTATAGAAACACATAAAGCACATAGAACACATCAAACTTTGGTAACCCAGTTCGATGACACAACATCTACATCTAGGAAACTTTTAGCCTGATTGAAAAGATCATTTTTATAAAGGTTGAAGAGAATCACAAGTACATAACTTATCGAGAATCAACTATCTTGAATCATATGACTTTTAGAAGATAAAAGTTTAGGCTCCCCCTAAATCACTTGATGTGTGAACAAGGAATTTGATCTAGACTCCCCTTAGATCATATGTTTCATGCTTCACCCTTGCATCTTAGTGTGGAGGCTTCCCCTGTGAGAGACTCCTGAGAGTAATCTTCAATGTTAGGCTCCCTCTAACTTGCATTGATCTTCTGAAACAAGTGATTCACAATATCACAAACAAAGTGTCCAACACAGCGCACCACATAAATTGAGTACTTTGTAAAAGACTTTTTCAACACATAATTTTGCTGCACATTTGTCCACACTTCTGTCTTCAACCACATGACCACAAGCTTATGTTTCTTAGGTCACACATGCCGACAAAAAAAAGCCTCTATCAATTTATTAATAAATATTAACCAACATAACAACCAAAAGCCTCTATCAATTTATTATCCATATATTCATTAATAGATATTAAACAAAAAGATTATCATGAAATGTTTGCAATTTTTTTTAAAATGTTGCTATGTACTTAATTATTTTGAATCTAATTGCTAAATTTGCAACTATCCCTATAAAATATTAGGCCTAGAGCACACAATTTATACTTTTTGAAAAATAGTAAAATGGAAGCTCAACCCACATTTTAAATATACGAAATTATGAAGCTACTCTTCATCTTGCCTCACACATTTCTTTCCCTCATGTTGTTTCATCTTCCCAAAATTTAGGGCACATCGAAAACCACCCAATGGAATAAACTTCATTTAAAAAACTTCATAGAGACCATTTTCTTGATACACGAAATGGCAAGGTATTTCAAAGACTTCTATACACTTTTATTCACTTCACTGAAACCATTATTTGATTTCTTTTTCTAACTCATACACTTCTATACAGTTCTATACACTTTTATTCACTTAACTGAAATCATTATTTAATTTCTTTTTCTAGTATTTTATATTACTGTTGAATACAAAAAAAACTTTTTCAAATTGATATTTTTTATTTTTTATCGAATACAAACAAAAAAAGGGAAATATTGAAAAAGATAAGATGATGAAAAGAAAAATGAAGTTTGAAAAGGGTGAAAGTTCAAAAAGTAGAAAAAGATAAAAAAAAATAAAGAAGAAAGGATCATCGTCCAAGAAAGAGGTAATTATTGATATACCATTATATACAATTGATACACTGTTTTTTCATTGATAAACTGCTCATACACATATTATTAGTTTGAAACACTTGATATGACGTTGATACACTTCTTAAATTATTGATACACTTGATATTTTGTTAATACACTCAATCAGTTAAATACACGATACACTTGTTAAATTGTTGATACACTTGATACTTTGTTGGTATACTCAATCAGTTAAATACACTTGATGCACTAAGCATGATACCCTATTGATACGCTTGTTATGGTTTGATGATACTTTTGATAGATTTAATACACTTATTCACTTGCTAAACTTCATTGAGACATATTATTAGATTGATACATTTGATATTTTGTTGACACTCTTAATCAGTTAAATATACTTAATGCACTGAGCATGATACACTTTATGTATTGTTGATACGCTTGTTATGGTTTGGTGATACTTTTGATAGATTTAATACACTTAATCACTTGCTACACTTCACTGATACATATTATTAGTTTGATACACTTGATATTTTGTTGATACACTTAATCAGTTAAATACACTTGATGCATTAAGCATGATACACTTTATGTGCTCTAGATACACTACTTGTTATGGTTTAATGATACACTTGATTGAATTAGTCATTTTTAATTTACTTAAACAGGTTAATGCTGAAGAGAACCTTGCAAACAAAGTTCTTACTATTCAAAGTTGACAATAATAGAGTCAACCGACAAAAAGTTGTTTGGAAAGAAAATGGAAACGTTTAGGAAGGGTCCATTTGGGTACCTTCTTGATATTCAAATCAAAAAGTGTCCTGGACAATTGTTAGTTCATTTGATTAGAAGAATTTCTAAACAATCAACTGATGACACTTTGATTTTCAATCTAGTGGGTAATATAGTAAAATTTGGATCGAGAGAATTCCATTTAATAAGTGGACTAAATTGTCAACCATTCCCACAATCCACAACTTCAAATATCAAAGAGGAGTTCAATAGTGAATTAAGAACTATCTGCTTCAGTAATATCGATACATTAGATAGAAACAAAATCATTACAACCTTTAGCATAGCTCAACTTAGTGACCAACTCATGGTTAAACTAGCAAACCTTCTTATTTTAGACTGTTTCATCAATTGTAAACAACTTCATAATGTAGTAGATTGGAAGCATCTTAAAATGATAGATGAAAGAGGAAACTTTGCTAAATTTTCCATGCGGTAGGTTGTCCTTTAACTTAGCAATTGAGTATATGAGAAGAGCTGAAAAAAACATGATAGTCAATTTCTCACTACAAGGATTTCCACACATTTTGGTTTGTTGGACATTAGAAATCATCCCAAAGCTTTTTGAAAGTCCAAATGGGATCGCCACAAGCATTGGACATCAAAGCCCAAGAATCATAAATTGGAAATTAGAACAACTTGTTTGAACATATCTGCAACAGAATTACTTCAAGTCAAGTGACGTAAGTTCTTTTTCTTCTATGTCTTAATCAGTTTTATACTACATTGCAGGTATATCACTTTGTTTATGTACCTGGTTAACTTCATATGAAGTGTATCAACTAATATAACTTTTATTTTAAAAATGCTGTTTACAGTTATCTCTTTCACCCCAATTAGCGATGATCTAATCTCTCCAAACTTTCAATTCTTCCTAAATGACCCACCAAATGAAGTTGAGAAAGAACGAAGTGAAGAAACATAAGATGATCAGAGTGACGAAGGTGATAAAGAAGAAGGAACTGTAAATGATGAGACAAAAAAATCATTGAGACAAGAAATTCTAGAAGTAAAGAAAGACTTGGAAAGCTTGAAGAATACCGTAGAAAATGGAAAAAAAAAATAAGGTATTGAAATTGTTAAATAACATAATCACCATAATCAATGAAAGAATGCCAACATAAAAACAATCACAAGAATCGTGCCATGAAAATCATGCTCCAACTTTAAGTTTGCAACGTCTTGAGGAAAGAATGAATATTAATAACTTGGATGATGCAGGGGTAAATATATTACTTTTCTTTTGAATTGAGTTAAATTTATTATTGTTTAAGGTATATCAACATCAAAGAATAACATAAAAGTTATATAAATGATATTGATATACGTCATAAAAGAAATAATTTTTTGATACTAATATATTGATATTATAGATTAATAAAGAAGAAATTGAACAAGAAGAGAATGCAGAAGAGCTAGAGCAAGCAATCAAGAATATTGATAAGTTCATCAACAAGTAATATACATTTAGTTTACCTACAATAATTTCATTGTTCTTATATATATTAATTATTCAATTTACTTATACATTTTTATAAATCATAAAATAATCAAGAAGATGCTAAAAAAAATGAGGAAGAAATAGAGACTCAAGAAGTGAATGCAAAAGATCAACCAATGAATGCAGAAAATGAAGTAAAAAATATAAGTAACTTGTAATATACTTTCATACAATATTAAGGTATATCATTTTATTGATATGCTTGTTTTAATAAAAATTTTCTACTTATTCATTAAAGAATGAAAAGGACAATGAATAAAAACAAATGAATGAAGTTTCAAAAGAAGCACAGGCCCAACTGTAAGTAATTTAGTATATATACATTTTGATAAAATATAATATGAGATATATCATTGGACTTATTCACCTATATTCATACTTTTATTTAAAGATTGGAGAATCTGAAAAACAACCAAATGAAAGAGCATTACATGGAAAGAAGTTATTGGAAACAAGCCTCAAAGTAGTTGTAAACATCCTCAAAATTATGGAATCTGTTTTGGAATCTGTTTTCATATGTGATATACCTTATCTTGAATCATATAAATATCTCAATTAAGAATAAAAAAGAATAATAAAAATCTGAAGTAGAGAAGAAAATATTCCAAAATAAACCTGCTAATACATCATTTATAATTGCTAAATTTCAAAACAAGTAAATTGTTCAAATACTACATCATTGATAATTATTAAATTTCAAAACAATTAAATTATTCAAATGGGTTCAAATGTACAAGTCCTAATATTATAATCGGCTCTCTTACAACGGCTGCATTTTGTGCTCTTTAAAACTTCACCAATAGAAGGAATCCTTCTTTTTCGAGGCCTTCCAACTGGATGTCTAAATACTGGAGGCAATACATTGTTATTCACCTCCACAATACTCCAATCAGTATGGTTGCCAATCGAACGAACTAAACCACAATAGGTTACAGACAATAAACTAGCATAATAATACTGTGAAATGAATGCATAAGGATTCAAATTAAGGCTATGAATCACAATAAGAGCATGAACACATGAAATTTCTTCCAAATCCCAAAAAAGACAATTGCAGCTATTACAATTCAAATTTACTAAAAAATTCTTACTTCCATCAACTACTTGAAATTCAACTTCACTCACAAGATGAACCTAAACAAAAAAATTATGGTATATCATCAGTGTGTTAAATAACCGTTACACTTTAATACAATATATCAATAATTCACTATTATAAAGAAATATATAAAACACAATACTTACAATGAAGCTTCATGATTCATCAACTAGCTTTCTTATTAGTCCTTCAGCCCAAGAACTCAAAACATTCTTTGAACATGAGGCTGCTTTTCTTCTCTCATAAAACCATTGTTGAAGAAACTCTCTAATGGCCTCAAGTAAGGATGCAACAGATAAGTCTCTGTCAATCTTCAACTTAGAATTCAAGCTTTCACAAATATTTGTTGTCAATATTTGATATCTTCTTTTTCTAGAGTATGCACGTGACCATCTCTCAAAACCAACTTTCATAAGATATCCTCTAATAGATGGGTATATCGACTCCATCTATCTCATATATAACTCGAAATCATCTATTGTATAAGAGTATCCATTGACGAAAAAAGTTTTCAATTAAAGAGTCTTTAAATGACAACTTGACACTCTTCAAAATATGTTCTACACTAAAGCGATATTGTACCGATGGAAACATATCTAAAACACCTTTCGAAATACTTATATGTCTACCAGAAATAATAACCAATCCT
This sequence comes from Cucumis variabilis, assembly GCA_037974545.1. Taxonomy (NCBI): domain Eukaryota; kingdom Viridiplantae; phylum Streptophyta; class Magnoliopsida; order Cucurbitales; family Cucurbitaceae; genus Cucumis; species Cucumis variabilis. Next base: position 15,224,439 of record JBBPDI010000020.1, read on the forward strand.
TCTCGATCTCCAAAAGAAAGTTTTAATTGTTCAAAAAATCATTTCCAAGAAGCATCATTCTCTGCATCTACTATACTAAATGCAAGAGGGGAAATTTTACTATTACCATTCATAGTTGTTGCCATTAACAATGTTCCACCATACTTATACTTTAAAAATGTCTCATCAACCACTATATTTGGTCTACAATATCTTCAACCTTCAATTGATGATGCAATAGCCATGAAACAATATTTGAAATGGCCATTTGCATGTACTTCATATGCAGTAAATGAACCTACAAAAAAGAAACAAAATAGAACAATCAATCTAGCACTAAATAGTGAGTGCGTACATCATACAATAAGTAAACTTCATAATAGGTATATCAGTAAGCCAATATATAACTAGCTAGTATACCAAATATACAAGTAAAATAGTGAATGAAGACATATAATCAGTATTGCATACATCATACAATAAGTATACTTCATAATATATATATCAATAAACTAATACACAACAACTAGCTAGCTATATAAGTAAAATAGTGAATGAAAAAATGGCAATAGTATTAAACGAAATAAATTGAACAATATACTAAATTAAGTGGTAGAAAAAAAACCTGGATTTATTTCTTTTAGTTTTGAAAAGAACTTTGGAATCAAAGAATAAGAATCTCAGCATCTCCTTTCAACAACTTCTACTCTCGAAGCCTCATAATAACTAACAGAAACTCCATAATTCATACGCATATGGTGAATGATATCTTTTGGTGTTGAATGAGAATAATTATACCTCAAATAATCAATCATACATTGACTAACAAATTCTGAAGATGCTTGCTTATGAGAAGAATGAACAATCATTGAGCAACTATGATCACTAACGTATTTTCAAATCATCCATAATTCACTTCTTTTATAACGTGATGCTCTAACAAACCAAAGACAAGCATCTTCATTACATCCCAACTCAATAGATCTTGAATTAGATCTCAATCTTTTAAACTCAAAAATTAGTCTTGACAGCTATAAAGCAAAATGACTTCAGCAAAATTTCTTTACTACAAAACAAATCCTTCTCCTTAAAAGCCAACTCATTGTTAGTATTAGTAATATCAACATCTCTAAAAATTGCTAACTCACCTCCTAAATTAGCCTCAACTATGGAAGAAGAAGAACCAATTGACACATCCAAAACTGTATCTACAAAATGAGCAACTAAAGGATATTGGGTAGATTGATCTTTAATCAATGTCAATAACCAAGTCACATCTTTATTTTCAACAATCATAAGAACATGTTGAACACCATTACTACTTATAGGCAACTAAACTGGAAGTTCAATACATGACTCAACCTGAATTTCAGTATGTATCAAGTTCATAAAAGAATCAAATGATGATATCACTTCATCAACCAAAACACAATTTGTTTTGTAATCCACATAGCATTGTTGCTCATCTCATTGACAACTATAAAATACAATAACTGCAAGCTTAACCATAACTGCAATGAACTGCATTTATTTTGAGAGAATAAAAAATATGTAGTAAGTGTATTAGTCAACTAATACATATAATATAAGTACATCAAATCACTGATGTAAATAACTGATACAATTTTTTTTAAAAAAAAACAAAACCAAACATTGCAAAGCCCCATTCAATAAAAGAGATGAGAAACAAATAAACGAGATGAAGAAGAACAAATCGTAGCCTTAATTTTGGATAGATTATGATCGATTCACATGAAAAGAAAGAAAAGATGATTATCAAAGTCTCTTACCAATTTCGGACACCAAAATATAGGAAAGAATATAAGGGCTTTAGAAAAGTTTATAGGAAGAAATACATACATAAAGAAGAACGATGGAGAAGAGGAAGAAAAAGATGAGGAGAAGAGACGTAGCGAATAGGAAAAACCAAGAATGTTGGAGATTGAAGAACGGAGAAGACCACGAGGAGGAAGAACGATAAAAAGAGAACGAAAAAGTGACGGGGAACGATTAAAATAAAAAAAAGAATGAAGAAGAACGATCCAAAAAAGAAACATAATAGGAAGAGAAAATAGTGGAGATTTAAAGAAGAGCATTTTTTGAATAATAAAAAGATTAAAATAGAAAATATCAACAAAAATTATAAAGTTGTTATATTTGCAAAATTAAAAAGCTTAGTGCTAATATTGCTAAATAATATTTGTATTGTGCCACCCAATACAATTTCTCATTAATTAAACATAATTTTATTAGATTTTAACATTTAAGAGGTTTAGATTTATGTTTACTTTAATACTCCTGCCCCTAACTTTTGTAGATTAAGACGTAAAGAACGAAACAATTTGTTAAATATTGTACTTATTAACATTAAATAAATAAATGAATAAGTATATATATATATATATATATATATTATAGTTTTATTGGATTGAAGTAATATAAAAAAAGAAAAAGAAGAATATCGTCGATTTGAAAAAAAGTATAATCGTTCTTCAATTTGTAAATTTATTTTAATTTAAATGTAATTTTATTGGGTTGGAGTAATATAAAAAAAGAAAAAGAAGAATCATCGTTGATTTGAAGAAAAAGTATAATCGTTCCTCAATTTGTAAATTTATTTTTATTTAATATTGATGTTATGATAAAAAAAATTATTAAGGTGTATTATTAATAGATCTACAGTTTGATTTTGATATTAAAATTATGTTATATGCATACTCAATATTAGATTGATGTATATATCTATTAAAAAGAAAATTTCCAAAGTTTAAAAATAATATAATTTTAAACATTATTTTAAAAGAATATAATTTTAGTCTAGTTTTGAAATATTTAGTAGAAAAAAATGAAAAAGAGTAATATGAGAGATTTTAAGTAAAAGTAGTTGTAAAGTTGTAATTTAGGGTGAATTTACGAAAACTTATAAGAGGAAAGAATGATTATGGATGGTGGTGTTTTAGCCGTGAAAGAGAGAAATAAAATAAAAGAAAAGAGGTACGAATTCCAATGGGTTTTGCCTTTCAATTACAGAAGACAGAAACAGAGCTGAGAATATAAAGACGAGGAAGAGCAACAGAGCAGAAACACACACACACACACCTTTCCTTTTTCTTTTTTTCTCTCTATTTTTATTTATTCATTTGAAAATAAAATTTTATTTTCGTCATCCTAGTTTGTTAAAAATAAATAAATAAAAATACATCCCCCCATGCCCCCAAAATCCAAATCCCCACAAATAAATAGATAAATACAATGTCCCTTCCCATGATCACGATTTTTTATGTCTTCCTCCTTTCTGCTTTCCAAAACTCCAACCCACACCCTTCTCCACCATTTAAAACCCCATCTCACAATTATCATTAATATTAATAATAGTTATGAGTGATTGGTTGGGTTTTTCTCTTACTCCTCATCTCAGAATCCATGGTTCCGTCACCGCCGATGAACAACCCAACACCGCCGCCTTCCCCCATCTCATGCCTCTCCGCTCCGATGGAACTCTTTGTATCT
>JBBPDI010000020.1:15241516-15255058 GCA_037974545.1 Cucumis variabilis
AATCCCAACACAACACACACTCTCTTTCATGTGAAGGGAAAAGCTAAAAGGCCCATCCCAAAGTGTAGGGTACCCCCTCCTTTTCTGATCTGATTATATCAAGCATGCCAAAACACAGGACTCCTTTTTCCATTCTCACTGTATTCTTTATATATATATATATATATATATATCTTAAAAGTGTTTTTCTTTTCTTCTTTTTAAATTTCTGTTTCTGGATTTGATCCTTTGATGTTGCTTTGCAAGTCAGAAAAACCTCAACACTTTTCTGTTTGTTTGGCATCTATCTATCTATCTACCTTAATAAAATAAAAAATAAATAAATAAGTTTGGCCTTTTTTTTTTTTTTTTCTTTTTGGTGCAACTCCCATTCCAAGATATGATATGTGAGAAAACTACTTTTCCTTTGCAGTACAAACAGCCAAATTACAAGTTTACTCTGCATCAGTGAGAGAGAGGGACAGAATATTGTTAGGATCCTTAAGTGTTAAGGGAGGTTATTTTATTTAATTTAGTTTCCTAGTTTCAACAAAAATGTGGAAGGTGAAGAATTGGACTCTTTTTCCTTTCTCTTTCCCGAATGACTCCATCTACCTTTTGCTTCTTGAGAATCTTTGTTATTGGAAAACTCCACTCAACTACCTTCACTGCTTACCTTGCACTTAACATCACTTCAACTTTATCATTCCATTCAGTTTCCAGTTGTAGTTCCAACTATATTTATTGTTCTCAAAAATTCAACAAAAACTACGAAATTAAGAAACACAATAGTTTACTTACAAATTAAACTCCAACTTATCGAGATTGAGAGGAATACATAGAAATATACTAATCTTGTTTTAGGAAAATGATACAAATGAAAGATAATAAATAGACCTACCTAATGTAGACAATACGTTTGACATATTAATACGCTAAATATTTTGATAATTTTAATAATATCCTAGCTAATACTACTTAAAGAAAAGTCACGATTCACTAAACAGAAAAAATCATATAGAATTATTATATCTCCAATCCCAATCCCAATTACAGGATTACTCTCTCATAGTTTTTCTACTACTCGCACACTCGAGATATTAAACAAAATGTTACTACAAAAGTTAGAGTGTTTCTAACTACAACCACTTGAAACAAAAGTTATAAACTCTTTTTATAATGTTTAGAGTTCTGTCACTTAGTTAAGGATTTTCATTATGAAACAATTTCATCTTTAATATTTTGACAAGAGTGCAACAAAATTTAGAAAGAAAAAAAAAATCCATATAACTTTGAACACAATGGGCCGTATGTGGCAAGTATTATAACATTTATCTATCGTAAATACTATTTAAAAAATCTCAATTAGCTACAATAAACACTATTTCAAATCCCTCAATTAATTGCTACAATTTTACTATTTGACATTATCAATTTTTATTATTTACTATAATGTTATACTATATTTTTTCTTAAACAAAAATAACTGTACATCACAAATACCTACTATTATAATTCAAACTAAAATAATATATATTCAAAACACAAACTATTATAACTCAACTAACTTAGGACTATAACAACTCATTCTTTATCTCCAACGCCCAACGAGACTATTCTTTTTAATAAATGGTCACACTTTAAAAAGTTATATAGATTTTTTTGTTACATACGTGATTACTTTACTTTGTTACATATGTGCACGTGGAAGTCAAACATTCATTATTGGTTGTTTATTTTTAATAAGTTTCTAAAAACAACTTATTAATCATCGTATAAAAACTAATTGATTGTTTGTTTGTTAGAATTAAATTTTAGTTTTATTATATGTATATATGTATTGAACTAAACTCTTCTCAACTGAATTGAAAGTTAATACTTTTTAAAGTTTAGGAACTTATTTGATACAAAATTAATGTTAGTGGATAACAAAGTAGATAAAATACAACCTTAAAAGTTTATAGAATATATTTATTAATTAAACTATAATATTATGCATAGTTGATGAAGAGTTTATAGAATAAACATATAAAAATCTAAACTATAATATTTTGTATAATTGAATTGAAAAATCAGTCAAACATTTTGGACAGAAATTTATATAACTATATGAAGCATCAAAGTTTAGAAAATGTGTACTAGAATCTTCTTAATCGATTTAAAAATTTTAGGGTTTGTTTCCATTCATCTTCCATACTTTTTTTAAAAAAAACAAATTCATGTTCCCTACTTAGATTATGAACATGCTAAATGATAGGCATATCATTATAGATCAAACTTAAAATTGTAATAAGGTTTTTCTTAAGAAATTAATTAGTTAATTATTGAAGTAATTAAAATAAACCTAATACATTATTTAATTGATAAATTATTTTAAAAGTTCAATATATGTGGCTAGAGGTCTTTTTCTTGAGATTACAATGCTTAATCAATTTAGCTATAAAATTAATTATTTTAATTTCGTAAAATGTTTTTTAATGGGTTAACATAAAAATTGAAAATTTATTTCGAAACTTGGGCCTGAGAGTTCGTTGGTATGGCCACTTTTAGCCCATTTAACGTTTAAAAACCTTTGGGCCTTGGGTTGATGAGCCCAATTTTTTTATCATTCTTACCGTCTCTATAAACTCTTTCATAAATGAAATATTTGACCAGAAATACAAAAAAAATTTAAAGATTCTCAAAAATCACCATCAAAATTCAAAATAAACAAAAATATTTATTACGTATACAAAATGTCTATCTCTATATATAATATATAAAATTTTATTATATTTTATAAATATTTTCAATAGATTTTACATTTACCATAATTCCCCAAATAAATACTTTGATTTCTAAATAACTACTAGTTTTCCAAGATTATGCCCTACACGATATTAGATTCAAATGAATCGGACAATAAATTTCAAAGTGATCGTAGAAATAGGAATATATTATATTTTGAAATAAATTAGGTTTAAAACTTTTAAAGGTTATTTTAAACCATTTGAAACAACCCAACTTTCCTACTAAGCTAGAGTCATTATTATTTAAATAATATAGATTTTTTAATTAAAAAAAACATGAAATTGCTAAAGTTTAATTAAACATTTTAAATATTTAGATAAAATAATAGTAAATATATATAAAGAGAAAATGAAATAATTAATTAAATAATCAAAATAGTTAATTGAAATACTAGTTTGGGCTCCATAAAAATAGAAGAAATACTTAAAATAATTAAACCTGAGTTTTGAGATAAACCTCTAAAAATATAATTATTGAAATCTAAATGCGAAAGAAAACTGAACTATTCCCTATGGTGAATCACGGTCACTTCTTATCATTTGAAAGCTTGCTCTTGCCTCTACCCTTACCTGGAAAATTAAACATTTAAAAGAGTGAGTATAAATTTATACTCAGTAAGATGCACTATTAGTCTCGTTATGTGTCTGTTAACATCCCATTAGAGTCCTAGAATAAAGTACCTCTTATTATTGAATAAATTTATACTCAGTCAGATGCACTATTAGTCTCGTTATGTGTCTGTTAACATCCCATTAGAGTCCTGGAATAAAGTACCTCTTATTATTGTGCTTCTGAATGCACGCTATCCAGTGGTCCCATAGGAACACATTTGGGCTCTCGGTGAGCCCAAAGGAATCATTCTAAAGAAGAGTCGGGTTGTATGTAACTCCGTTGAATCACACATCAAACTAGCTATATATGCATACATAGGTGGTGATCTCAAGAATCACCCTTATGGTACGACTCTAACAGGTGGAGTTACAAAGCACTATAGCCTATACATAAATATCAAATCATCAATATCGTAACTCAGTCAGATATAACTCAGACATAACACATTTAATCATACCTCAATCATCCTGCGGGTCAATCAAAATATGGTTACCGAAGTAACTATGTATAAGGTCATCTCAAATAGTCATAATATACCTTCAATCATGCTATATCTCACTTACTACTGAGTAATAAAGTAATACAGGTCATACATTCAAAGTAGAGTCTAATAGGAAAATCTCTTACCTGGAGATTTGTTAAAAGTAATTATTCACTGGTTGACAGTCAACTCCTTCCAAGAGTCAGTCCTAAACATGAACAAAATTAAAATCAATGATTTTGTCAACTATCACCCTACTGTTTAACTAAACAACCAAGTCTATCCAACCTTACCCTAAGATTAAGGTTGAACCCAACACCACCTTAAATGAAAAATTCACAGTCTCAATTCCTCAAATTACAATTGAACCTTCAAGCAACCATAAATCAACTTATTCCAAATACGATTTCATCTAAGATCAAAAATATTTTTTAATTGGGTGTACCAAACCCATACAACTCACCTAAATGGCTCAAAAGGTTGCAAGAGACTAAACTTGAAGATGGCTCGGCTGGAAGAGGCTTCGGCTCAGACGCGGCTTGGTGAAAGATTTTCGGTTGGGACACGCGGCTCGCTTAAGGAGTGGCTTCGGTGCAACTCGGGCGCAACTCGATGGAGGGGACGCACATATGTGGCTCGAAACAAGGGAGATTGGCTTGACTTGTGTCTTTTATCGTCAAGCGTTACGATGGCCGACAGTACTGTGCGAGTGAAGGCTGTGGCCAGTGATGGTTCAACAGAGGAGAGGGTCACGACTGACGATGATTCCGAAGAATGAGGGGCAGTCAGTTTCAAGTGACTACGAAGATAATGGGAGATGCTCAGCTCGGTAACCAACAAGTAGATCTCGGCTAACGAGTGACGGCCGGCTGCGGGTTGCGTCTCCGACTGTGTCCACGCGATGGTGGTGTCCTAACGCACAAAGGGGGCGGCGGCTAGGGCTAGGGTAGAATGGTAAAGGAGAATGAGTGTGGTGGAGAAGATGAGGCATGTAAAACGAGAGAGGCTTATTTAATATATACAAAAATAATAATAATTCTATTATTATTATTATTATTATCATTATTTGATTTCTCCAAATAACTCATCTTTTCCGTTTTCTCTTCCTATTTCATATAAATTTTCTCTTTCTTCATTACTAACCCATTTCATCACCATTAAACTTTCTCTTCCCAAAAATATAATATCTTTTCCTTAATAATTATATTATCCCACAATATAACTATTCTTATTCCTCTATAACTTTATTTATACACATATAATCAATTATTACTCATAATACTTTCAAATTACAAATTTAATTCACCAACCGATCAATCCAAAAATCAAAACTTTAACAATAGAATTCTAAATTTCAAAATTAACCACATAACATTCCAAAACACTTAACTTCCACAATTCAAACAATTTCACATCTAACACCCAAAATCCAATATAACAAAAATTAAAGTTAACTTAATAGTTTTGGGGTGTTACAATCTTTCCTCCTTTGAGAAACTTTCGTCCTCGAAAGTTCTAATCCTCGAATAGCTCGGGATAATGCGCTCTCATGTCATCCTCTCTGTCTCAAGTAGCTTCCTCGACCTCGTGGTTTCATCACAAAACCTTGACCAATACAATTCCTTTATTACGAAGCAGTTTAACTTCCTTAGCCAAAATCTCGACTGGTTGCTCCTCATAGCTCAATTTCTCGTTAATTTGCAATGGTTCGTTGTCGACTATATGGGTAGGGTCTGCTACATACTTCCTCAGCATAGAGGCATGAAACACATCATGAACTGCAGATAATGACGGAGGTAAAGCCAAACGATAAGCTACGAGGCCAATCCTCTTAAGAATCTCAAATGGTCCTACAAAATGTGGACTCAACTTCCACTTCTTCTCGAATCTCAAAACACCCTTCATAGGTGCTACCTTAAAAAAGACCATGTCCCCTACTTCCAACTCAAGATTTCTACGTCGTTCATCAACATAACTCTTTTGTCTGCTCTATGCTATCAACATGTGAGCTCTAATCTTCTATACAGCTTCGTTGGTGGTCTGAACCAGTTCAGGGCCTAACATCCTCTGCTCACCAACCTCACCCTAATAAACAGGGGATCTATAACTCTTACCGTATAGAGCTTCAAATGGTGTCATGGCAATTGTAACCTGGTAGCTGTTATTATAGGCGAACTCCATTAAGTGCAAATGGGAGTCCCAACTCCCTGAGAATTCTAACACACAGGCTCACAACATATCCTTAAGAATCTGATTCAAACGCTCTGTCTGACCATCAATCTCAGGATGAAAAGTTGTACTAAAGTCCAATCTCATGCCCATGGCAGACTGAAGTCCTTTCTAGAACTTGGAAGTAAAACGAGCATCTCTGTCGAAAACTATGGATACTGGAACTCTATACAGCTTGACTACTTCAGTCATATACAATTGTGCCTATTTACTGGCAGTATAAGTGGACTTTCCTGGAACAAAATGTGTTGACTTCGTGAACCTGTCAACAATAACCCATATCATTGTAGAATCCTTCAAGGTCCTAGGCAATCCTGAAATGAAGTCCATTGATACATTCTCCCACTTCCATTCTGGCACACTCAGCGGTTGCAACAAACCTGCTGGTTTTCTGTCTTGGTGCCTTCACCTGCTGGCACACAGAGACTTACTGACAAAGTATGCCACCTCTCTCTTCATATTCCTCCACCAGTAAACTCGCTTCAAATCTTGATACATCTTTGTACTGCCTGGATGCATAAAAAGTGGAGAACTATGGGCCTCAGTCAATAACTCGGTCTTAGCTGCATTGTCTGTTGGCACACATAATCGTTTCTCAAACATGAGTCCCTCAGGTGCTTGGCTTCTGCTGAAAGCATGCCTGGTAAGTTTTAGGCTACAACTGGGGTCTAAACTCCTGTGGCTAGAATCTGAACACCTGCAGTTGGTGCCTGAACAGGAGCTATCTGGGTCTGTTGGATAGGTTATTGTTGTGCCATTACTTCGAATAATAAGTTTTTGTACCTTTGCTATATGGATGCAAGGTTTGCTTGAGTGATAGGTGTAATAGGGTTGACAGCTTGGATAATCGGCTGTCCCCTAGGCTGTCCTCCAGACTGTCCTTCACATTGTTCCTCAGGCTGGTTACGTCCAACTCCTTTACCTCTTTACCTCCTCTGTCTCCTCTACCACCTCTACGAACACTTCTACGTGGTGACATTTTTTCCTAAATTCTACCATCAAAAGTCTTTTACTACGAGTTCATTCACAATCTTAAACTATATCATAAAACGTACCTGGCGAGTGACGAAGGATCGTATCAACCATAGGAATAAAATCAAAGATTTACATCATAAGTCAGTCTACAGAATCTAAAACTGGACTCTGATACTAACTATAACGACCCAAGTTTTCTACTAAGCTGGAGTCATAACTATTTAAATAATATAGAATTTTTTATTAAAAGAAAACAAGAAATTGCTAAAATTTAATTAAACATTTTAGATAAAATAATAGTAAATATATATAAAGAGAGAATGAAATAATTAATTAAATAATCAAAATAGCTAATTGAAGTACTAGTTTTGGACCCATAAAAATAGAAGAAATACTTAAAATAATTAAACCTGAGTTTTGAGATAAACCTTTGAAAATATAATTACTGAAATATAAATGTGAAAGAAAACTGAACTATTTCCTATGGGGAACCACGGTCACTTCTTATTATTTGTCAGCTTGCCTTTGCCTCTACCTTTACTTGGAAAATTAAACATTTAAAAGAGTGAGTATAAATTTATACCCAGTAACACGCACTATTAGTCTCGCTATGTGTCTGTTAACATCCTATTATAGTCCTGCAATAAAGTACCTCTTACTATTGTGCCCCCGAATACATGCTATCCAGTGGTCTCGTAGGAACACATCTGGACTGTCGGTAAGCCCTAAGGAATCATCCTAAAGGAGATTCGGGCTGTATGTGACTCCGTCAAATCACACATCAAACTAGCCATATATGCATACATAGGTGGTGATCCCAAGGAACACCCTTATGGTAGGACTCTAACAGGTGGAGTTAACAAAGCACTATAGCCTATACATAAATATCATATCATCAATATCATAACTCAGTCAGATATAACTCATACATAGCACATTTAATCATAGCATGCCTCAATCATACTGCGGGTCAATCAAAATATGGTTACCGAAGTAACTATTTATAAAGTCATCTCAAATAGTCATAATATACCTTCAATCATGCTATATCTCACTTACTACTGAGTAATACAGTAATACAGGTCATGCATTCAAAGTAGAGTCTAATAGGAAAATCTCTTACCTGGAGATTTGTTAAAAGTAATTATTCACTGGTTGACAATCAACTCCTTCCAAGAGTCAGTCCTAAACATGAACAAAATTAAAATCAATGATTTTGTCAACTATCACCCTACTGTTTAACTAAACAACCAAGTCTATCCAACCTTACCCCAAGATTAAGGTTGAACCCAACACCACCTTAAATGGAAAATTCACAGTCTCAATTCCTCAAATTACACTTGAACCTTCAAGCAACCATAAATGAACTTATTTCAAATATGATTTCATCTAAGATCAAAAATATTTTTTAATTGGGTGTACCAAACCTATGCAACTCACCTAAATGGCTCAAAATCCATTCAATTTCACACCTAACACCCAAAATCCAACATAACAAAAATTAAAGTTAACTTAATAGTTTTGGGGTGTTAAATTATTATAATCAAAATTGTTTATGCAAAAACGAGCCTTTTTTTTTTTCTTAAAAAACACTTTTATAGTCAAACCATTAAGGAACATAAAGATAATAAAATATAGTTGATTGAAATTGTGATTATAATTTGTTGATGGAATTGACTTTGTTGTTGGGCAATCATAAGACAGTGCAGAATAAGATAATTGAAATACTCAAACCCATGTTAACAAAATTGATTCAAACAATCTTTTGTTTTGTAAACATATTCTCAAACTCATCTAAGAGTTTCGATGTGGTTCAATTTTCATAAAATTATGGGAAAAAATATAATAACTTCTAGTCTAAGAGGTTGGAGTTAAGTTGTATTTGATTTTCTAAATTTTCTAACTTCACATTTTAGCTCTTGAGGTTTGAAACAATTGACAATTGTTGAAGGTCAATTTTTGTTTGATGTGGAGATAACGAGCTTGAAGGTTGAAGTTTAATTGGAAATGACATTAATGATGCGTCTTTTTCTTCTCTTGTGGTTATATTTAATCTTTGAAAAAACTGAGTAATTGATAAAGTTTAATACGATTGAAGACAAAAGTCTTTTACTTGATTGATATTGAACACTTGACTTCTTCGACATTAGTATGATATGAATTTGTGGAGTTTATTTGGCTACATATCTATTTTTTGTTAGTGCAATATGATTTTATTGAGTTATTTCATCAATGTCGATCTCAATCTTTCATTCTTTAGCTAATCTTAAAATTTACTCTTTTAAGTCAAAGATTTTCTCCAATCGATTGATAACTTAGCTATAGATAATTATAGTAGCTGGAATGATTGACTTTTTTCATATCTTTCAACCGTTTACATTCAGGAACTTTGATCACTTGCATTTTAGAAATATTTGTGTTCTTCTCTCTACTCTCTTCTATTTTTGTCTTTTTTTATTTTTTATAGTTTGTGGAATGATTTAGATATGTATAAATATTGATTTTTGTTTACTGTTAGACGAGGGGGTTTTGTCCATTTTTCACAACATCAAATGTGATGTTGTAATATATCCTATAAAGAAGTTAGTCGAAGCAACTAGTTTTCAAGTAACTTTTTTGATGTCATTGCAAGGTAGAAATTGTCCAATTGGACATGCCAATTTGTTGACACATGATTTCGACAAGAAAATTTAATTCATAGAAATAAACTTAATTGATTTCATGAGTTTGTAGTATAAGTGCTACAATCTCTAAATTTATCTTCTTATTCTTTTCCTTGAATGCTTAAACTTTAGTCCTTAAGCTTGTTGATATTTTTACACGATAGACTTACGAACTTCATGATCTTCTTAAATGATCAACCTTTGGACTTGTTGATCTGTTTTCCAACATGGTCTATCTCGATGCCGCTTTGTGCATTAAGATATCTTCGTTTTCTTGTAGTGTAAGTCTCAAGTTAACCTAGCTTATATCTAATTGTCACATGACATGATTGTCATATCAACTAACATTGCACAATAGACCGGTGACGTCATTTAATTTGTCGACTCTTATGTCTTTTAATTTAATTTGAAGAGATATTTAAATTTATAATTGATCTCAAATTTATTAATCATTCATTATGGTGTGATAATTTGTGAAATTAAAAAAAATTAAAAAGTTTAAAAACAATCACTACACAATTCTAGCTTTTGAATAAATAAATAAAGAGAAGTAAATGTAGATAACTCATGGCTGTTTCTTTGGCTGCCATTTAGATCTAAAAACATTTAACAAGACAAACTTAACATATCTAACTTCTAATAAAATCAACAAACTTTTCTCCAAACAAAAAGACAACATAATAAATGAAAAAAAAAAGTGAGGAAGACTTTTTCAATATAATCCTATTAAACATACATTAGTCATGCCTACCATGATGCTTATTTTTTTTTCCAAATATGATACATTATGAAAACACACAATAAAGATCGCGATAGACATAACTAATGCGTTAGAACTACGGAAAACATGGTAATTCCTAATAGTATACGCTATAAAAAAAGAGGTAGTACATTTTGACACAAGCAAAATATATATTAAATTTCATAAGTTTGTAAGGGACAAGTTATTGATCATAAAAGAAACACGAAAGGGTCAACTATACAAAAAAAAAAAAATTCAAAAAACTATTTTTTAAAGAGTTGCTTTTATTTACATTCTTATGAGAAAAAATGTTCAAAATAAAAATTTAAAATATTTCTATAGTTATTTGGAGTGGTTGTGAAATATTTCACGTTTTTTTTTTAAATCTTGTTTTTAAAATTAAACCTACATCATTTACCATTAAAAATTGAGTTTATTAATTATAGAATGATTACTATGAATTCCAAATGATTATTAATATACCTAATTTGAGTAAAAACCACAACTCTGTCTTTTAGCTTTGTAGATATAAAATAAATATCTCTAATCTAATTGATAATTTGCTTATCAAACTTAAATATTATTATATAAGGAAGGTCTTTGTGGGACCAAATATTTGATTATGAAATGGATTGTTAGATTTTATCAATATAATATAATTTAGAGTTCTTTTAATAATTAATTCCCTTTTAAAACACATCATCCCATAAAATACTTAATTATTTACTACACACACTAAGTATATTGAAACCTAAAATTTTGACATCATTTTCTTTAAAGTAAACTAATAATAATATTTAAATTAGACACTACATTTAAAACTTCAACACATGTGATTCAGTGATTATGACCTTTGTACTTGTAAGTAAATATAGCAAAGTGGAAGATTATATTCTAATGTTTAACCTAACAAAAAATTTATTCATTTTAGTTGTTCAACAAAGCCTCATATTACCCCTTTGTTTAGGAACAATATCAATCAGATTGGATTCTCTCTCTTTCTCTTTAAAATATAATGTTTTGAAAACAACAAATTAAGCATTCTTTTTTCTTTAAAATAACAACTCAAGAATAATTATTATAAATAATAAAGCTGTAAATAATATTTACAAAATTTCAAATTCTATCAATAATAATAAATATTGTTATCAATATTAATCAATACACTACACTGAAAGACACTAAAATTTAAAATTTTGTTATATTTTGATTCATTATGCTATATTTAAAAATGTCTCTAGTTGTTTGAATATTTATTTTAGAAAAGCTAATTTTTCTAAATGGTTTAGTATAAATATAGATTGGTTGATATATAAAATACCCTAATTGTTGATTTTTTTTTTAAAAATTAATTGTTAGTTTGAATTTGATCACAACTTAGTGAATAAAAGCATCCATTACTTTTTAAAGTATTGAAGGTTTGATACCTACCTTGTATCGTTCTATTTTCGTGCATATCTTTGGAGGCCATGTTTATAAACTATTTTGTTTGTTTGATTTTTGCTTTTGAAAAATTATTTAGAGAAAAATTAGAGTGAGTCTTTTTTAAGTACATATTAAATTGTTTTCATAAAAAAATTGTGAATCAGTCTATAAAACATTATTTCCATTTTCAAATATCATTTTTTGTTCTATTTTTTTCATTGATTTAAAAAACTATGCCAAAATTTAAAAACTTTTGAAATCTTATTTTTGATTTTAAATTTGACAAACAATACCATGATTGTACTTAAAAAAAAATATAAATCTAAGCATGATAAAAAATGGAAAGAAAATAGAATTAATTAATTAAGTAATATATTAATATGTAAATGATAAAAAAACTAACGAAAAGTTAAAAAGATGTATAGAAATAAATTAAACGTGAAAGACCCAAAATAAGAATAAATGAATCTATTTGACATTTTATAATGACAAAAACTAAAAGAAATCAATGCCTAAATATGTAATTAAAAGGTAAAGCAGGTAAGAAAAGAGAATATTTAAATAATTATTAGTGAAAAAAAAAGATGGAAAAAGGAAAAGAAAAAAAAGGAGGTAATATCTTAATAAAAGATTGAGATGTAGAGAAAGAGGAACAGATAAGCAAAGCATATAATTAGGGTATTTTTAACAGCTAAGTGTAGGATTAAGTTAATGTGTTTGAATCTTCAAAAAAGAAAAAAGAAAAAAGAAAAGGTAATATTGTCTGTCATTAAAAAAAAAAAAAGGGTAAACAGCTTGGAAAAACAAAATAAAAGATTGTATGAAATAAGGGATTAATTTAAGATCTATCTATCAATCCCTATTCCCTCTTCTTCTTCTTCCCTAAAATAGCCCCAAAACCAAAACTGTTTCAAGTTCCGCGTAACCTTTTCTTCCTTCTTCTTCTTCTCCTCCTTCTTCATCCCAATCCCTTCGTTTTCTTCTTCTTTCTTTCCTTTTTTTTTTTTAATATAATTTGAAATTTTCTTATTATTGTATCTTAAAACAAAGCTTAGATCATCACTGTGACTCAGTCAATCTCACATTTGACTCAGTTTCCTCATCCTTCTTCTTCTCTTTTTTTCTCAGCCATCAATTTCCATTTCCTCCTCCTTCTTATGCTCTTCTTTTTCCCCTTCACCAAACCCTCACATTGAGGAAGCCCCAGATTCCGAGGCCATCCCAATGTCCTCTGCAGATTTCTTCTTTTTTCATTTCTAATCTCTTCTTCTGCGGATTTTGATTTTGGGTTCTTTTTCTTCTCTTCCTTTTGTGGATGCGGAATTTGGGGCACATTATACTCGGGGTTTCTCTTTCCTTTTGAGTTTTCTCAAACCCTAGCTTTGTCAATCTGGTTCTGAATCTTCGTGGGTGTTGACGATTTTTATTTGGATTTTGAGGCTTCGAAAGGGTAATTTGAGCCTTTGGGAACCGACCCTTTTGGGAGAAACGTCGGCTATTGTTTCATTTCAATCTCAGGGTTGGGTTGTTCTCTGTTTTGGGTGAAGCCCAGATGCGAGGAAGGTCCGCGGATTTTGAAAGTGAATCCTGATTTTCTTTGATTACTGTTTTTTTTCAATGCAATGGAACGGCCATTGACCACATTG
>JBBPDI010000020.1:15281709-15294125 GCA_037974545.1 Cucumis variabilis
AAGTTATATGGGGGTATTTTGGACATTTCACTCCAAATTTGTCCTAAATCTCAACTTTTTAAAAACCAATCCTATTTTTCATTTTCTATCCCATTTTTAGTCTATTTTTGGCAATTTCCCTTAGAAATTTGGGTCCGTGGAAGTGAAGTGAAAATTACTATAGTACCATTTTTGAAAATTGTATGAATGGAATTATGGGAAAAAAGGACAGCTCCTATCCTATTATTCCTAATAAACAAAGCTATCGTTAATTTCACCTTCCCAATTCCATCATCAAATTCTCGTGTGTATTATATTATTTACAGTTCCATACAGAGTGGTGTGCTCACCTTTCGTTCATAATAAAATTAACTTCAACCATTTTCAAACTCTTTTGTTTCCACATCACACCCAATCATCAAACTTTCCTATTATACTTTCTCATTTTCATATTTGATTTCACCTATCCATTTCTAGACTAACCTATTATTTGATATATCATTTCACCTATTTGCTTTTATGTGGGTATGTTTCTAATGTCCAAACCTATTTAAGTGCTCATCCTCTCATCCATAACTGATAGGAAAAAATAAAACACCAAATACTAGAATCATATGAATCTTCATCATCACATTTAGGGAGCATTTGGGGTGGATTAATATTAGAATGAGGTGGAGTGGGTTATTATAGTTCACTTCATTTTTTGGCCACAAATTTACATAATTGGGGATTAGGGTTATTAACTCCCCTCTTGCACTGTTCAACTCTCCCTCCCTCTTTTTTGCTGTTGTTCACTCCCCCTCTTTGCCTTCGATTTTGGTTTGATTAGACCCCCGAATTGCCTGAGATCCCTCAATACTTCCTTTTTTTCTTTCAATCTTGGTCGAACTAGGTCTCCAAATTACTCGAGAATCCTTAAATATCCTTCTTTGTTCCCAGTCTCGCTTGAGAATTCTTTTGAGTTTGTTAGAGTTCCATCTCAAAAACCACATGTCCTTCAACTCGATCGAGAAAGCTCCGAGATATGCCCCAAGAGATCCATCTTCTTAAGCTTCCCTACCCTTGATCTCGACCAGTCATCACCAAGATAAATATTTAAAACAAATTTTGGAGTTGAGGGAAAAAATTGATAAATTTATGAACGTAGTGAATATATATTTATATCTAGTTTTTTTGTCTTGTTTTCTTACTAACTACATAGTATAGCCAAATTATAGCGATGTATGCTTAAACTAATTTCAAACACAATAATCTAAAGATATAAGGGGAATTGCAAAAAATGGGACATATTTTAGGGTGTCAGAGATTCTTGGGATTACTCTTTTTAAAAGAAGATTTTTAGGACAAATTTGATGTGAAATGTCATTTAACTACCCTCATAAAAAAAAACTAATTTCATGCTTTTCATTCTTTCCCTCCCAACTGTTTTTTCCTTGGGAGATGGTAAATGAATGGCTTAAACATTGACTCTTGTTCTTCCCCTCCCCGCTTCTACACGATCTTCTTCCCCTCCTCATTCTTCCTCTCCCCTCTTCTATGCAATCTTCTCTCTATCTCTCTTATTCTGTTGGAGCATCTTCAAACGAAAAGATGAAGGTAGCAGAACAAAGGTTGCACAATGTGAAAAGGGAGTTCAAACAACGTGGCAAGACAACTTTCGTTTGGTTATTGAACTTTTTAGTATTTTTAGTTGGTGTGAAAATCTTGTTTATTGATTTTTGCTCTACTGTTGTCTAGATCTAGATTTTGTGTGAAAATTTGTAAGAATTTTTTTTTCCATTTGATTATTCCATCGTTGCCTATATCTAGATTTTTTTTTTGAAAAAAAATTATTTAAGAGTTAGATTGTTTCATTTAGATGTTTCTATCATTTGTTGAATTACTGAATGACAAATTATGCATTACACTTAGCAGAAAATAAATATTGGTTGCTTACAACAGTAAATTGCAATATTAATGGTGGTTTTCATTTAATTCCAAAATTTTCAAATTCTCAAAGAATATCAACCTTAATTGATTAAACACAAGAATTAAGGTTTCTAATGGAAGCAAATTTTGCAAATTAAATTAAAACCACCATTAATATTGCAATTTACTGTTGTAAGCAACCAATATTTATTTTCTGTTAAGTGTAATGCATAATTTGTCATTCAGTAATTCAATAAATGATATAAACATCTAAATGAAACAATCTAACTCTTAAATAATTTTTTTTTCAAAAAAAAAATCTAGATATAGGTAACGATGGAATGATCAAATGGAAAAAAAATTCTCATAAATTTTCACACAAAATCTAGATCTAGACAACAATGGAGCAAAAATCAATAAACAAGAGTTTCACACCAACTAAAAAAAATTCATCTATTAAAAAGTTTAGTAACCAAACGAAAGTTGCGTTCTCATGTTGTTCAAACTCCGTCGCCACATTGTGCCACCTCTATTTGATTATCTTCACCTTTCATTTGAAGATGTTGTGTGGTAGAACAATAGAGATAGAATGAAGATCACATAGAAGCGAAGAGGGAAAGAACAAGGGGAAGAATGGGGAGGGGAAGAAGACCGCATAGAAGTGGGGAGAGGAACAAGAGTCAAAATTTCAATCTGCCAAGGAAAAAATAGCGGGGGAGGGAAAGAATGAAAATCATGAAATTAGGTTTTTTTTATGAGGGTGGTTATGACATTTCACATTAAATTTGTCACAAAATTTTTCTTTAAAAAAAAAACAATCCCAAAAATCCCTGACACCCTAAAATGTGTCCCATTTTTTGCAATTTTCCAAGGTATAAGGAAATTACTTGGACCCCAGATTTGCAAGGAGTGGAGTTTACTAAAATAGCCCACTCCTTGTTTGGGGCCTAGATTATGGAAATCTTAATATTAGGGTTTTCATAATCCCTGTATTTTTCCTAACTCACTCCCTTAATCCTTCTCACTCCTTCCCCTAATCCTTTTCACTCCCCCTCTCACTCATTCGTGGTTTTCGATGTAATTCTTTGTGAGATCTGTTTTTAATTTGAGTATAGGAAGTAAAACTAGGCTAAGTATTAAGAAGTTGGCGTTTGAATAAATATGTGGAAAGGATCAAGCGATAAAATTTTTTATGGTTAAGTATAAGCTTTTGCGATTAAGTGGGTAGTTCACAATAGAAGTTATGCGATAAGAAGAGAAAAAGTCTTTGCGTAAGTTAAGAAGTGAATTTTTGACTAAGTGTTAGACAAAGCATTTGGGTAGTTTTCTTGATAAGAACCAAGTGTTTTGTGGAGAAGAAGTCTGCGAGGAAGCCTTGGAGTTTAAGTCTGCGATAAGAGTTCTAAGCCAATAAAAATTGGTTAGTTCGCGAGGAATGTTTCTTGTAGTAAAAATATAACCATGCGATAAGTTATTTGCACTATGGGGTTAGGTGAGAAGTAAGCTCTAATGAAGAAAATGTCAAATCTGATTTGACAAGGGTTAATGTGTAAGATTAAGGAGTTAAGCATGGCTGGGTTGAATATTAAATTTACACATGTAAAGTTTTAAGCAGGAGTTGACGAATTGAGAAGAGTTTAGACATGACTAAAATAATTTAAGGGCTCTATAAACAAAGGACTTGGTCATTAAGTAAGCACAAGAGTTTTTTTTTCTTTTTTTTTTTTAAAAAAGAGCTAAAATGCTACTATTTTGCTTTGGTGAGAAGAGAAAAAACCAAGTGTTAAGTACAACGGTTTGTTCCGCGAGAAGAGAAGGAAGAGGAGGATTTTTGGTAAAGTCTGGTGAGTGCTTTTCTTTCAAAGTTTTATGAGTTTTTCCATAATATTTTATGTCAAAGACGTTAGAGTTCTTATCAATCTTGAGATTATCACCTTCTAAAACGTTGAAGACTTGAAAAGCTAAGGACCCGTTTGATAACGTTCTCGTTCTCTGTTTCCTGTTTCTGTTTTTATTTCCTAAGAAACGAAGGTGTTTGGTAACGTTTCATGTTTCTCATTCTAAAAAAAGTAGAAACATTTCGCATTTTATAAAGAATTATTGGAAACAAGAAAAAGTAGTTTCTCCCGTTCCCATTTTTCAATTATTTCTATTGGTTTCTTTTTCTTTTTTCACAATTATTTCTATTGGTTTCCTTTTCCTTTTTCTCAATTCTTTTTATTGATTTCTTTTTCCTTTTTCTCAATTTTTTTATTGGTTTCCTTTTTTTTTAAATTCTTTTTCTATTTCATTTTCCTTTTCCATTTTCCTCTCGTGATTTCCTTTTTCTTCCTCTTATTTCCATCTTCTTTTCCAAATAACCAATCTCCACGTGGTTTTTTTTTCTTCCTCTTATCTTCATCTTCTTTCTCAAATAACCATCCTCTTTCTTTTCCTCTCACCATCTTCAATGTCTTCCTCTTGGCCTCTCATCATCTTTTGCTGGATCTAAATTTTCCTCTTCCTCTTTGCGTGAATTGTGTTTTCGCTGTAGATTTTTGCCAAATATGTGCATTAGCCATGAGTTTGTCTTCCTCTTTTCTGTGGGTTTCGGTCTTCCTCTTCGTTGTGGATTTTCATCTTCCTCTCATCGACTCTGTCCTTCAGATTCTAATCTTCATCTCGTTCTCCATAAGATTACAAGAAGACCTTCCTATATAGGTTTGATAATTTTATTTTTTTATGTTTAATGGAGGACATATATTTTTGTTTGATGTTTAATTGAATTAAATGTGAATAAGATAAAAAACAAATCACAAAGAAAACCAAGAAACAAAAAATAATTTAAAACATATTTTCTATTTCTGTTTCTTTGTTTCTAGAAACAAGAAACGAAAACAGTTATCAAACACATTCCTGTTTCTAGTTCTAAAAAAAGAAGGAACAAGAAACTGGGAACAAATAATAAGGAACAAGAATCAGGGAACGAAAACATTACCAAATGGGCCCTAAACTTTCCTTAAGTTTTAGAAGATTAAAAATCAAACTAATCTTGAATCCACCATCTCTTGAAGATAGAGGAAATAGAAGTTTTTAACCTTTACCTTACATTTGAGAGAAAACATGATATGATTAAATATTAGAAATTGTATCTATTGTACCATATTGAACTTAGTACAAAAACTTCTACGAATTAAGTTTTTTTAGAAATCTCAGGTGAACAACATGATATATTATAACATGGGACAACAGTGCCAACTCATTGCTCCAAACACCCTTTAAGGGTTTGACCTTTTCTTTTTGAGATATGTGGTTCCACATGTCACCTCTTAGTTTTTCTTGAACTTGGACGTATTCGTAGACATTAGATCTTGCTTTGGACAACCTTTAACAATATTATAAGGGGCGTTTGCAAAAATAGCAAAAAAAATTATGATAATAGAGATTATGTCACTACATTTTCTAAATTACAAAAGTAGCAAATTTAAAAGCGAATAACTCTCCAATAGCTGTCAGATATCATTAATTACTTGTCATATTTTCCATATTCGCAATATCAAAAAAGGAAAAGTGTATGAACTGTTTTTTTAATTTTTTTTATCATCTTATGCAATTTTCCTATTAAAAAACCATTGAAAATCACCTAATTATAAATAAGTATAAATTTTTAAAAAAGTTATTACATAAATAAAAATTAGAATACATTATTTTTCAAATGCCAATAATGCGACAATGATGGGTATAGACAACTTCCCCCTTTCTTGGTTGGATTTGAGCCAGTGGAGGCACTTGCGCCTTAAAATGACAATATCTTACAAACTTTTGAAATTAGATTTATCACTCTAAATTGAAACTCTTTTACATTTGATTTTTTTTTTAATCAAGTTTACATAAATTTACTAATGAAACTTAACCTTTAGTTGTTTTGAATCTAAAGATTCTCTAAATCAATTTGACAGAAAACACAATCCCTTTTCATTTAGCTTCTTATATTAAAAAAACATCAATTTTTCGAACATTCTGCGTCAAAGAGCATCCACAAGTTACACGTTACATCTATCATTTTATTTCAAAACATATTTGATGCTTGAGTTGTATTTTTTTTTCTTTTTTTTTTTTTAGAAAAGAAGAAAATGATATATACATACGTGACTATCCCTTAGCTTTATATAGAATAGTAAAAACAAAATAGTAATAAATGAGAGTAATTTTGGTAGGTAGTAGAAGGGGATTACAATCATCGGCCTCCTTCTGGAAGATCCAGGGAAAGGGACAAAAAAGGAACTAATTAATTAAAATTAAAAATAGGTTCTTCAAGATTCAGTTTTGGTGTAGGTTGAGAATAACACGTGGCTGGTCAATACACATTACACGCTGCCCACAGAACGACCATCTGGTACCGCACCTGAGGGTCATTGGGTGAGCCCTTGTTCGCACCCTCACTGTCAGGGGACCGCCACTCTGACCACGTTTGTCCATACTTTGGGTGATTCCACCATTAAACACAAACCACCTTCACTTATTGCCTTTCCCTCAATCCATTTTGTTGGTCCATTATCTTCATTTGTCGATGCTAATGCTATCGATCTATTAATAACTATAATTGTAATTTTTTTTAAGCTCAAAGTTGTGTAAATAATTGCAATAAGTGAAAAGTTTGGAATAAAAAATGAACATTTTTTTTTATTTATAATAGTTTATTTATAAAAACAAATAACTTAGATTATTTCAAATATAATAATTTGATAGTTAAATTAAGAGAACAAATCAACTCATCAAGTACCTTTTTTGAACCAATATTTGTCTTAAGGTATTATTTTTGGTTGGAATCATGTACAGTCGTTTTGTTAGGCAGTTTGCCAAGGTCGAGCACATTTGTCAATTCCTCTCCCATGAGCCCATAATAGTCTTAAGAGGCTATATTTCTTACACATATTTTTTAATTTTCATTGCTCTATTGTCAAGGTTTTGTGTTTGACATGGAGATTAATTAATTCGTCCACAATCATGAATATATTTTCTTAACAAAATCAATTAACTTTTTAAAATATAATTCTTAAGTGGATATTAAGATCAAATCCACAACACTAATACTGAGAGAGTTGAAAAATATATTGGATCATTTCATCTTAGTATATAAGGGTCAAATAACGAGTACAACAACACAATTTTGATCTTGTTTTCCACTTAAAACTTACTCCAATCTAGAAACTACACTTAAATTAGTTGTTAGAAACTTGATTGTTAGTATCATATTCACATAATTGATATCATATCAACATTTATTTTCATATTTTTGTGAAATACTTATACGGTATGATATATTTTTTAACTCTTGCTGTCAAATCTAATTCTTAAGTACATAATGTTATAGCGATTCAAAATAAAAACAAAGGAAGATACCCTTATTGAACAAAATGAGACGTGACTAACCACTTTTGTTTTCTAAGAATTTCAAAACTAAATAAGTATGAGTCATATAATTCATTAAATATCGTTTTTGTCGTAGTCCAAAGGACTTTCGAACTGAGTGCATCCTAAGCTAAGCTCTACGCTTTATGCTTCATTTCCTACTCACATAAAATATATTAACATATTTAAAAATAATAATAAATAAAACAAAGTTTGAGGTTAAGTTAAAAAATAAAACAACTTTCTTCAATAATGACAAAAATAAGATACTCGATCTCTTTTCTTAAATAAAGGGTGTATTTGGAGATGGTGTGTTATTATAATATGTGTTTGAAATGCAAATTATTATAAATCAAATTATAACGATTCGTAAAATAAATATTTACTATCTTAAATTATGTCTTCTTTTTTTTAAAAACTTATTATCTTTTAACACACACATATATATATATATATATATATTTATTTATTTAGATACATAAATATAATTTTTGAAAAATATAAGTCAAACTATATATTCTACAAATTTATACAAACTAGTTTATTACTACATGGGACAAACATATTATAAAATGTTATAATATAACCTCTTTTATAGAAATTGTGATAGATAATTTTATTAAATTTGTTATACATTGTTCATTTAATAAATTTAATATAACACGTGCGCACACGCATATGTTATATTTAGGTTTCATTGAATTTTGAAATTTTGACTTTTTTTACTTTAACTAATTTAAAAAAGATTGTGATTTTTCTAAATATTATACTATGCTAATTTCAAATTGAGATAATAATGTTGAATTCTATTATTCAAAAATTAATTCTTTAATAAATTATATTTAAGAAATAAAAAAATCATAAATTTTTTAATTTGAATTTTTATTTAGTTGCTAAGTTTTTTTCATAACATAATAAGAAATTCCTACACATATAGCCTAAGAATGAAAATATAGTTGTGAATTGAATTTTAATTTTATTTGGCCGCTAAATTTTTTTCATAACATAATCTGGGAGTCTTACATATATATAGCCAAAATAAGAATAAGGAATTCCTACACATCTACCCTAAATAAGAATCCGTATCAAGGATTAGAATCTGTGTGTATGCATCTGCGCGAGCCTGTGTTGCTGAAGTTTGGTCGTTGTCGAAAGTTTGTTAGTGGAATCAACGGAGGTGGTGGTTGAAAATTGCGAAGTTGGTTATGGGAAGTTCCTCAATAAAGTTATCGAAGGTGGTGGTTGAAGATTGGCCAGAAATGATCACGAAGATGGTGTTCGAAAGGTACATAATCAACTTTTCAACCCTTGAAACAATAAGAGTTGAACGAACATGTGGATTATTTTAAATCCTAATTTTAATCCTCAACTAAACTAAAAATTGTTTCAAATAAGAAGTGAACTATGGTAACCTAATCAACTCCACCATTCTCATTGACCAAATTTCGTTCTCTCACCTCATTTTCTAATCGCCTACCAACACTCTTTCCAAATCAATCTTTGACCACACAATAAATAATGTGTTCAGTGTCACCTTTGAGAGAGTGGACATGAAGAAGAAGCTTTACGACGGTCCAGATTATAATAGAGATTAAGCTAAGAAGACACAACCTTGAGTTTCATTTTAGAAAAGAAGAAAGTATATATAAAGAGATAAGTTTGGTGATGAAGAAAGAATGGAAGGAACTAGAAGGAAAACAGAGCATGGGAGAAAAATTCATTATTACTTTTTAAATTTATAAGAATTATAAATTAAGAGTGAACAACATATTTGGAACAAAAAGCTTTTGTATGCATATTTTCAGCATGCATCAATTTTAAGAATTAAATATATTCGTATAAAAGGAGAAAAACAAAGTTCATGAGATGCAACCTTTGTAGCTTGAGATTTCAGAAAAAAATTGTTGGTGATTCGCGTCACAAATGGTTCATTACACCACTACGAGAGTGTTTTCGATTATTCTCTGACCTTAAAACGAGATCGTGAAATCCAGTGAGTAGCGAATTTGATAAAGGTTATGAGGTAGAGTTTGGATGATAAATGTGGTTTTAGAAGAATTTCCATAAAATTCTTAATCATCCAAGAGCGAAAAAACTTATTAAAACCTCTTTATTTAAAGAGATTTTGATGAAAGTTAGAATGCACAACAAATTGACACTTAACTTGCACTTGGATTAATGGGATAAGGGACTTAATGTGAGCCTTACACACTAAACATAACCAAAAATCTTATTTACATTAACACTTAAAGGTGGAAAAAACCCACTGAGTTTGAAGGTTAAAAAATTCCACTCACTGTTACTCAAACAATGTATTTGACTTCAAAAGTCAAAATCCAAAAGAATATTAATTATTTCAAAATTAATTAATATAAAATCAATATTTAATTAAACAATTTAATAATTAACATTAAATTTACTACTCCCAAACTTTTGAGGGGGCGTTTGGAGGAAGGGTTGATTTATGAAAGGGTTAGAGTTATGATAAAATTAACATTACGATAACATGTGTTTGGAAGAAAGGTTATTTGGGTAGTATTATGATAAGATGTGTTTGAGAGAAGGCTTATGTAGGTAGTGTTATGATAATTAAGATGTGTTTGAGAGAAGAGTAAAAAGGTTATTTGGGTAATGATAACGTCCATATTCTACATTATTATTATTAGTTGTCATGTTTCATTAGATTGTCATTTGTTTTTTCTGTGTCACATACCCTGTAAATGTTATAAATTTGTGGAAATAAAAATTACAAATTATATAAACAACGTCAAACATAACTTCATTACGTCGAACATAAATAAAAGATCTTTTTAAGGACACGTTCGGTGGAAGAGAATTACAAACATAAGTAAAGTACATAGACAGAAATAGAAGCATAAAAAAACCATAATGATTGGTGGCGGAAGTACAAAAAAAATCACACATCATCTCGTAGGATCACCCTGCAGTAGTCAATCCTCTCGTTGTTCGGCACTTCAAGGAGACCTTTCATGTCGGCTAAATTATGCATAAGTATTCAAGTGCAGCGCGCCCTTTCCGACCTACTTAGCTCAGGGATGGCATGCAACACTCGAATTAAGTCCTTGCGAGTAATACTTTCATCCTGTAGTGCTAACCATAACCACTTTGTAATTAGCCTTAGCTGGTCATTTTGACAGTCCATGGCATCCTTAATGATATCAACAGTATCCACAGGTTGCCCTCCCCTCCTCCTCTTTAAGTCGCTCGAACCCGTCCTACTATTGCTTGCTCGACCAGGTCGTGCAATGTCTTCTTGCGACATGTTAAACCCATGGACGAACATAGAATGAAATTCTATATCGTTCAGATCTGGCTGTGGATACTCCTCGTACCCGCTAGGCACATTCGAATCGACATCAGCAAAGGTCTCTACACATCCTCCCATTGCCCTATCTTTTTTGAACATATACAACAGTTTGTCGTAATAGGGGAATGACTTGTTGAGGAGGCCCTTTGCTTCTAGATGGGTCTGCGTAAGGAAAAAAAAATCAAACATGAGTTAGTTACTGTGTCGCGTTGAATAAAAATCAATAACATTTATGTCACAGTTAAAACTTCTACATACCTTAACCCATCTGTCAAAAAATTCCTTTTCAGTAACTATACACTTCGTATCATCATTCCATTTGAATCCACTGCATGAGGGGCCCTATGTTTCGACTAGTGCTTGGAATGCTCGCTTCAACATCTTTTTACGACAGTCGATCACAGTAGTAGCTTGGATATTGCAGTCCGACAACTTCACAGCTATTATTCGGACCAGCTATGCCAGGTAACCTGGTCTAAACGTCCCATTATGATAAGTGTCCACTATGTTTGTTAGATGAAAAGCCAGAGATCCTTCTAGAATCCTTGCAAACACTCATAAAGAAAGCTACTTAAATCAAACCTAGAATCTATGTTGGTCACTCTTAGATCCTAAGACAACTCACTCTATGAATAGTTTGATCAAGACTAATCCAATGAATTGATTTTTAACATCAAATCTAAAAGCAAGATATGAAGAAAAAAAATAACACCAAAAGGGGTTGAATAAGCACGAGTTTTTTTTTTTAATATTGATATTCTACTTTTCCAAGAGTATTATAAGCCATTTTATAGGCTAAATAGTTATGCATTGGGTGGAAGCCTAATAGTCACACTTAAATACTATTTAAAGAAAATACATGCATGGAGTGGAAGCCTAATAACCATTCCAATACACTTAAATGCATTTTGAAGAAAACAAAAACCTAGGAACTTAAAACTAGATTGCATACTAATTAATTAAAGGCCAAATTAAAGAAAACTAAAACTGTAAAAAGTCTTCATAATGCCTTAAATAACTCTTCTAGAACTTTTTCCATGTCATTTTTTTATTAATTTCATTTTGACTCATTGAACTAACATTGTAAACAATTTTTTGCTCAAAATTATTTGTCGCTTTATGTGGAAGTTGCTAGTTTTTGAAGGTGTCGTGTAAACATCTCTTGAATCTTCTTTGCCTTTCTTCTAGTAATTGGTCCTTTGGGTACATGTAAAGGTTCCATGGTTGAATTCATATCACATTGTCTAACTTCCATCTACCAACAGACACCAAATCCACCAAACACTCCATGAGCGTGGCCTCCTCCTCCTTTGTCCATACATGCTTCGGTGTACATGATGAACTTTCCATTATGACAATTGAAATGACCCTAAACAAATTATTAACTAAAATATGTACAATGGCAAAAGGAAGTAGAAATGACAAAAAATTGTATCATGTATTGTATGAAAGTGATATTTTTTTATTGATTTCGTTGATGCATGCATACATACAATATATAAGACAACAAATATGGTACTACAATACTATAAATTTTACTAATCTAAAGCGACAAAATGGAATCTATTGATTATGCAACTACCATTGATTGAACATCTTCGTGGCTAGATCATCCCTCCACTTAGTCCATTCATTTGAGTTCTCAATGTAATGAATGTCGTCACCTCCTGTCGTCACATACACCGAGTCTCTCTAGTCCATGTCGTCCAAAACATGAGCATTTTTCATCTCCCGGTTTATGAGATTGTGTTACAGGTAACATGCCAAAATCGTACGATACTGAACCTGCAGAAGATAGTAGGACTTATAA
>JBBPDI010000020.1:15294225-15344121 GCA_037974545.1 Cucumis variabilis
CTAGGTGTGAGGATGGTTGAGGTAAGTGAATATATATATATATATATATATATATATATATATATATGTATATATATATAAGAATTAAGACTACATGCCTACACCTAGAGATTCATGCATATGAGAATGAATTATGGCAAGTGGGGGATTAAGCAAACTAACTTGCATTGAAGAATGTGTCGTAGGAAGATCTCATGATATCAGGCGAGCAAGCTATATGACCGCCTCAATGCGATATAACTAGCTTCAGTATCTTATGATTAATGCGTGCTCCTCTAGAAGTTATTGAACGCCACCCTTGGTCTCCTTTCGGTATCCAAATGCCTAAGACTAGCTAGGTGAGTTAGATCTATAAATATTTATTTATTCTAGTTAAACTGCATCACGTTTAAGGACAGAGACCTCTCGGTACCTATTATTCACACTTGTTCACCTTTTGGGATACAAATGAAGAAAGTCATCTCGAAAGATTAAGAAAACTCTTCCTTACGTGTGTTAACCATGTCCTTGCTACTTACCTTCTTGGGTAGTTAGCGACATACACTTGCCAAGTGTAGAATGTCGTTCAGCTAACACACTAAGCGTTGCAAATAAAGACTACTTATCAAGAATGCGACATAAACGTAGGCTACCAATAACATTAAGACGAATGAACAGTAAAGACACAGATGGATTGAAAAGTGTACAAGGATGCATTGTATTAAAGAATGAAGACGTTTGGCCATTATACAATATAAACGAAACAATGTAAAGAAATAATAAAATGGAAAGAGGAGAGAGTGACGTACAAGTTAGGTGAGGTAACGGATGGAGGAGGGGTGGATTCTTCTCTTCCTAAACTCTAAGCTTTCACGTTACAGTCTGATCGGAGAAGATGAAGAAAATAATGTGCAGACGATGGCAAGGCTAACCCTTGCCACCAATCTCTAGGTTTTGGTTAATTTGAACCTTCTCTTAGCTCATCCAGACCCCCTACTTTTTGAAGGGGGTGAAGTTTTTTTATTGGTAGCTTTGGTGGTAAACTTCTGTTCTTCTGAGATTGTCAGCACTGATTGCAGTCTTGTGAAGTCATATCAACTTTAACTACCATTTTTGTCTTCTAGTGAGCCCTCCTTGCATGATGATGTGGTTCTTTATCTGAAAAATGTTATTTGACAGATGCATTCCCATCGCGTGGCCCTTGTACGAGATATTTCTTGCGATTCACTAGCTTTTTCATTCTTACTTATCCTACGTTTAGACATTGTAATCACGTAAAATAAGTATGGTTCTTATGTAAGATGTATTTTTGAATACTTATGAATTTACAATATAAGTTACTCATTTTGATCCTCTTCTTACGCATTTTGACTTTATTATTCTAAGAAAAGGAGCTACAATAATGGATATTTATATACATTATCAAACCTCAAGTTTACTACTAAGGATGCAGTTAAGAGGACTCTGCCTTGTCGCGTACTAAGAGTCATTTCATCTGAGGGGCGTTGCTATTTCTTAAGGAACCTCGGGCACTAGAATGATGTTGCAGATGGTTGCGTGAAGATATCTCAATGTTGCTCTGAACTGCACATCATTCTGCCTAGCAGATCGTTCTATCATCCCTATAATCACTTGATTTTGTTCCTTGAGCTTCACATATTGCGATTTAAGTTCTACATTTTGTGTTTGGAGATTTTGCATTAAGCTTGAAGTCTTTTGATTTGCTCTAGCGGATGGGCATTTGCATTGTCAACTTTCAATTCCAAATCCAGTAGTTGTTTTTTACTTCGCAAATGTATCTCATGTAGATTGCTCTTGCATTGCATTACATCTTCAAATCCCCTCTTCATGGTTTCACAAACTAGTTCAGAATGAATTTGAAGATGTAATCTGCCTCAACTTCTTCATCTTCTCTCACATCCTTTTTCTTGTCTTTCCACAAAGGCTCAATAATTTCTCTTGACGGTGAGGGGAGATTCGTCTTGTCATCTACCTTAGGGTTGGTTTCTTTTTCCCCTTGGAGTGGGTCATCAACAATCTTCTCTTTGGACTTCCTTCTTTCTGGGGATAATTTGAATCTGCCTGCTTCGTCCTCTTGATTAATGAATGCGTTTGGGTAAGAGAAAGAATCATGAAATTCATCCTGGTTTGAACCATCAAGATCTAGTGATTTGGATTGGCTAGTTAGGATGAATTTCACTAAGGCAAGAGAATTATTAGGTTCTCGCCTTGGAGAGGATAATTATTTTGAATTTTGGGAAGAGTTGGTGATTTGGATTTTGTGGGTTTGGACTTTTGGGTCTTCGAGTATGAACTTGGCGTTTTGGATTTGAAGGGTGAGTGTGTTGGAGTGGTGGAAAGAGGTTTGATGGAAGTGAGAGGCATTGTGTCCTTAGATTCCATGGCCTTTGAGATTTTCTTTTTCTTTAAGCTTGATGTATCCTCCTCGCCTCACCTTTTCGGTTAAGGGGGATTTCTTTATCTTCAACTTTCTCTTCTTTTTCTTTTTCTTTCGCCTTCACTTTATGATTAACCTTTGATCTTGCTTTGCCTCTTGTTTTTATCTTTTGTCTGCCATTCGTTTTCATAGATTGGCTGTGTTACACATTTCATCTCTGACACATGCAGTTTATGGACATTGTTCTAACTTAGGGCATGCCTTCAGAAAGAGCCTTTCAACTAATTGCGGGAATGGCTTAGGTCCTGGCGGATGTTGCAACCAGGCTTCTATATGCTTGTAGATTATTTCGTCCATGTCCACGGGTATCTCCCCCAAAATAGAGTAAAGGAGCATTATTTTTCAAGCGAAAAAGTTATGTCATGGTGCATTGGTATCATCGTCCTTTTCACAAATACCAACTAGAAGCTTGTTGTTGTCTTTAAATCATGCAAAAAGAGTTGATACTATCCGTTAGTGGTTATGTCCCACTTTGCCCCAAACAAGGCCATATTTTCCAATGCGTCTTGCATATTGTGGGTTGTTGGTTCCTTGAAGATTGGTTTCCCTATCGTGGTTTAGTCTAATTTGTGTAACACATTTATTACCTCCTACCCATAATTCACCTTTTTCCCCTTTAAAATGGAAAATGATTCTTTGTGTTGATCTTTTCATTGTAAAACAAATTTACCACTCCAAGCCTAATTGTATCCACCCCTCTAAAAAACTCTTACCATCCTACTGCTTTGATGGGTGATGTGAGAAAAGTTGGTATTGGGCCTCAAACGGGAAGAAGCCTTTTTTCACCATAAATTGCCAAGTCCTCGGAAAAGACATCTCCCCTTTCAACTTCTAGGCTCTCCTCTTCTCGCCGAACCTTTTCTTTCTTTACTCGCCTTATGGTGTCTTGACCTTCTAACGCCCTTTTTTTCTTTGGTTGTCTTTCCACAACCTCATCCTCTAAAGAACCTAATTCCACCAACTCATTCTGAAGCTCCTTGCAAAACTCTTCAGTTGATTTTGCTTTACCCTTGCTCTTCTCCGCGAAGCCAACTTTTCTGTTTTGCTAAGGAGCTCTTCCCTCTCCCTTAAGTTTCTTTCTTTCTTTTCTTCTGCCAAGGCCTTAATGCCTTGGGCCTGAACTTTGATTTTTAATACCCCAATTTTTACTTTTTCTTTATTTTTTTGGGCCTTTGTTGTCATTTTTCGAATTCGGTTTCAACATTTGTGTGGAAGTTTCCTTCTTTCTTCATCTAATTCTTCCTCTCTTCCCTCTGAACTCTTCCTCTTTTTCTTTTCTCTCTTTTTCTTTTTATTCCCTTTTCTCTTCCTCCTCCGTTTGTAATTGTTCCTTCATAGTTCTTTCCTCTTCTATCTGTTTCTTCTTTCCTTCTGCTCTCATTTTCACTCTTATCACTTTTTCTACAAAGAGCAGTTTAAGTGCAATGTCAACGTTCTCCGTAGTCTTAGGTATCTCTTGCCTTTAAAGATGAATGGATTCCACCCTTCTGTCCCAAAGATTTCACTTCAACTGGAAAGTGCTTCGTTGTGGGTCATGGAATCAAGTTATGCTTTCTCTGATACAAGATTGTCGAAGAGCACAATGTCAGTGTCTTTCTTCTCAGAGTGAGCCTCCATAAACATTGCTTCTTGCTTTGCAGGTTGATCAACTTCTTTATTACTGGCCATTTGAAAAAGTGTAAAGTGAATAGGACAAAAAATAAAAGAAGAGGAAAGAAATCTTACATAACTCATCGGAGAAGATGATCGAAAAGCTCAAAGGGATTAGAAAGCTTGAGAGACTTCTACGACAAAAAGATTATGAATTCTCTCGACTGCAATACATGGTGGAAGATGATGATGAAGATCCTTTCGACGACAACACATAGTAAACAATGAAGATGATGATTTTCTCGGTTGTAACACATGGTAGATGATAAAGATAATGATTCTCTCGATTGCAACACATAGAAGAAGATGAAGATGATGATCGTTTCAGTTGTAACACATGGGAGAAGATTAAAATGAGGATCCTCTCGACTGCAACACATGGGAGAAGATGAAGAAGATGATCCTCGACTGCAACACATGAAAAAAAAGATGAAAATCCTTTTGGCTGTAATGCATTGAAGAAGATGATGATGATGATCTTCTTGGTTGCAACACATTGAAGATGATGACAACGGTGATGTTCTTGGCTGCAACACATTGAAGATGAGGATGATGATGATCTTCTTCTTGGCTGCAACACATGGAAGAAGATGAAGATAAAGATCCTCTCGGTTGCAACAAATGATAGAAGATAAAGATGATTATTCTCTAAACCACAACCGATGGCAGATGATGAACAAGAGGATTCTCTCGGGTGCAACACATGAAAGAAAATGAAGATGATGATTCTCTCGGTTGCTGAAGGGATAAAAGCCCTATGGCAGCAGAAGATTTTACAGATCATCTCAACTTTTGTTGACTTCTTTGAATCTGCAAACCATCGAATTAGGACACCACTCGTCAGAGACCTTTCAATCCTCTGAGATGAGGTTGGTTTGTGTGAATCAATTGTGATGGCTAAAAGTTCAAAAGATATTTGAGAGAAACTCTTTTCTTTTTGCAAAGAGTAAAATCCTTGACTTTTTTTCTTGATTAATTCATTAAAGAGAACTGTTTTCTTCTAGATATTTATAACTCTCTTTTCTTCTAGAAATAGGAAAGAGAGTTGGAGAGAATCATGAGATTCTATTATCAAATCTATTAATTAATTAACAATTAATCAATTAGTTAATAATTAATAAAATCATATTTAATTAATATTTCATTCAAATCTTATTTGAATGAATACCTCTCTAATATCTTATAGATTTAATTAAATCAAATTTAATTAAATAAAACTAAACTATTAATTAATTCTTTAATTAATTAATAGCTAAATTAAATATCTTATAATTATTTTAAATTAAATTTGAATCATATTCAAATATAAGTTTCTCTCATAACCAATAATTTTAATATAAATTCAATTCAAATTACAATAATATTTGAATGAATTAATATTTGAAGTCATTCAAATATTTTATCTCTCATAAGTTAGTTTTGAATCATATCCAAAATTAAATTTATACAATAAAGTTTGATAAACTTTATATTATAACGTATCACTATACATTATACTAATTCCTAAAGTAAATTTGAACATTTTAAATTACAACCAATATAAATAAATCTTATTATTCTTTACGAAATATATCAACAGATCAGAAGCTACAACGATATGAGTTTAATTGACTAACTCATTAATCACATTAATCAATTTTCGTTAACTGTGTGTACACTCCACTAACAACTCACCATTGAACTCTTTTCATTGTAGATATATTTCGGTGTCAATGGATATAGACTAATAACATTAAGTTAGTCCTTCACGAGTGTTTGTAACGCTAGTTGGATCAATTTATCGTTTTATCCTTAGTTTAACTCTAATCCTTAAATACCAGTGCTCCTCTAATGAACAACCTGCTTTTGGTCCTACTAATAAACAGAAACCCCTCTAATTCCATATAGAGGGTTAGACCCTTTGTCCAAGACCTGAAGACACCATTTCAGGGAACACTCATCTACTTACCTAAAAGTAGAAAATGAGTGAATTTCCTCTTATATAATTACGTTCTGAGCTCTCCACTCGATCTTGTCCCTAAAATGACAAGTTTATTGAGTCAACATTTGGCCACTCTCACCTATACAAATCAAAGGACAATCCATTGTGAACAGAAGTTTATAATACACTCAAGATTAAGACTAAGTTACCTAGGTCATCCTAGTAAAATAGAAACCTAACTAGTTAGCGGAGTTACATCTAGTGGTTACTATTTTGTGATCCGGTCTTATGCAATCTCATTGCATAGGATACCCTCACTTGCGTGTCAACTACACAAGCGCATTGGATCATTGTGTTTGTAACAAATACAAAGTGAGTCGTATCTAGCGTTACCAGGATAAGGTACCCAGCCTTATTCTTATACTATAGACTCTTTAAGCGTATTTGGAATATTGATCCTTGTATGTGTCTACATGTTGTTTAAGACTCATGAGAAAAGATGAAGATGATGATTCCCTCAGCTGTAATGCATGAGAAAAGATGAAAATCCTTTTGGTTGCAACACATTGAAGATGATGATGATGATCTTCTTGGCTGCAACACATTGAAGAGGAGGATGATCATCATCATCATCATCTTGGCTACAACACATTTGAGATGAGGATGATGAGGATGATCTTCTTTGTTGCAATTTATTGGAAAGGAGATAGAACTCATTATATCAATGAAGCCTAAATCCTTCAAACTTTGAGCTTGATGAAGCAACGATAAAGCTTTCATGCTTAAGGAAGACGAAGCCTTCAAACTTGAATATCCTAAGATTTAGACCAGAAATAACAATGGCGCCTTCTGAAATTGTAATGCCCCATGCTAAGAGGGTAAATAGTTTAACACACCCCTATAATCGTCGAAGAAGCTACCGAGGCCCTTTATACGATCTATAAGAGTATGAAGACTGCATACGAATAATTTAAGAACATAAAAGGAAAGCTTTGACTTTGCCCCCATTCTTTTATTTGTCTTTCATTTGTAAATGCAAGATTTTTGTTGATTGATAATGAAAATTTTCTTGTTTTGGTGTGACTGCTTCTGAACTTTGTTTTGTGCTGCTTACATATTCTTTACTGTGAGATTAGATTATCACAATGAAGCATAATTTTTTTGCTTGTGACTGGACTTAGAGTGAACTTTAAGCTACGTACATACCCTTCTTATAACATAGGGATCAAGTCATAATTTAGTTCAACATGTAACTTTTTTTTTTTTTGCCATTCACTTTTAAGCTTTTGTGGACTAAGAGCACCATGCAATTTAGGCTCTTGCGAAAAGGAGCTTTGCATATTTAGCAACTCTTATTTTTATCAAAAATTTGTTCATCTCCTTCATTTGTAGGATTGGTAAATATAATAAGGCTTCACGGTCAACGAACCTTTTGTGTTTATGTCAACAGAAAACTTCCTCTTCATGCGTGATGGGATACGACTGTGAATCTTATTGTCATTGTTTTTTTCATGAAATGGTTTTTCCTTCAAAGTTTTTACCTTTATTTCATGTTGATCATTTTTCATGTTTAGATGGTCAAAAGCATATTTTGAAGGTTAATTTTTCTTCGATGTGGAGATACTTAGCCTTTTGAAAGATGAAGTTCGAGTGGAAGTAAACGTTGGACATTTGTTTTCTTCCTCTTTCATGGCCATACTTAATCTTTGAAATACTGAAGATCAAGTTGTTGAAGGCTTGATACGATCAAAGACAAAAGTCCTTTACTTAATTTCATTTGAATTATCGACTTTTTCAGAAGATGCATAATTGCTATCGACTTCTGCTATACTGACAGTATGACATGCAGTGAGTTCTAATACTTCCTTAGGATGATCATCAAGGAAGATTCTTGGGAGGAATTTTGTTAAAGTTATCGATCGTCGAGGTCAGAGGTAGTCGTCTGTTTCTTTGATAGACTTAGGCTTCTCATTTTTTTTGTTTCTTTTCGCCTTCTTTTTATGGAAGATGCTTCCTTTTACACGCTTTTGATGGAATGGCAACTCCTTTTGAATGGAATTTGGTTGTCTCCCTTTTTGATGAGTCTTATTTTCATGAGCCAACTTTAGAATTAACTCCTTCAATACGAAACATTTTTCAACAGGGTAACTAATGACCCGATGATACTTCCAATATTTAGGATCATCTGCTTTTCCTCTTGTTTCAGTCATTTGCATTTTGGAAGTTGAATAAGTTGCTTCACTAGCAGCTGCTCTAACATGTCTGGAACATCAGAGTCATGAAATGGATAAACTTTTTCCTGTCTTTCTCAAAGAGTTGGGCAGCGCTTTTTGTCACCATCAAGCTTTGTTTCAAAATTGTTCCTTTTCTTTTAGAGAGAGATTTCAAAAGAGTTGCATGAACAACCATATACTCATTTATGATACTATTCACGATCTTTTTAATGTCAACAATTTCATTATGTTCTCTCCTAATTTTTAGAACTAAGGAATCTTTTGCTCCTCTATTGGTGATACTCAGTTTTATATCATAGGCATAAGTTGGCAACTCTTCTATTGTGTGGGATTTTATTCCTTGCAAAATATAGAGAAGTTTCCAATACATGCCTTAGGTGCACATATCCACTGTAGATAGTTTTGCAATCTATGCTTAGAGTATTCCATCGGTTTATGTAGTTGATGGCTAACTCCCCTTTTAGTTGTTTGGTGCTTGTCACCTTCA
This sequence comes from Cucumis variabilis, assembly GCA_037974545.1. NCBI lineage: Eukaryota > Viridiplantae > Streptophyta > Magnoliopsida > Cucurbitales > Cucurbitaceae > Cucumis > Cucumis variabilis. Next base: position 15,302,955 of record JBBPDI010000020.1, read on the forward strand.
TCATGCTGAAGATACGTCGGGTTCTGTAGAAGTGATTAAGAAAGACCCTCTCAAGCTGCTCTCAACTATTAATGGATTCAAGTTTAAGTCGATGTACCAATAAAAGGCATTTTCTTTAAGAGTTCGAACAAACTATATTACCAACAAATCTCTTTGTGTACTAGAAGTTTTGCACATTTCGATGAAATGATCAACATGTTGTTTTAGGTTACCCTTTCCATCAAATTAGGAACTTGGGTGGTTGGTATCCATTCGACATTCTGAGATTGTCAATCCTCTTCGTATATAGCTTAGAATACAAAGAGAAAGTTTGAATAGGTCCACCATATTGAGTTTTGATGGAGTTTGCAATCATCTCCTACAACTGTTTAACAGACAGTAATGCAATTGAAGTTGAATTTTGTTGTTGACTTTCTTACATAACTGCCTTTTCTTTGTCAGTATTCTTGATGGTATGTGTGTGACTTGATTCAACAGTGTCATGACTCTTGATGTGATTCTTCAGCGATACAATCTCGTCATCCCATTCTTTAACGTCCTTCATGGGTATGTTGATCTTCTTTTCAAGCTCAGCCATTATGTATTCACTTGAATACACGACAGTCACCATAACTGACATTATATTTGGATGAGGAATATCCTCATTAGAGAGTTTAGAGGAGAAAATTTGTTCGTCAATCACAGGATTTTTGTTCATTATAATTCCACCTTTTAGTGGCTTGGACAGTTGTTCCTAAATGTTCTTTGCGACTTCAAGAGATGACATTTTCTCAGATGATTGATTTTTCCTTGAGCGGCCGCTTGACAATGGTTCTTAGAGCTTTGGAAGTGTTGCCTTTAGATGTCATGATTTCTTTAGATGTTCTTCAAAAGAGAAAGAGATGAAAGGTAGAGATTGTCTAACTGGGCATGCCAAACTGTTCATATGGGATTTCTAGAGAAATGTATTTTGTGGAATTGAACTTTGTATCATGGATACAGTCTCTAATATTTACTCATTTGAGGCTTTCCCTTGAATACAAATTAAAATTTAGAACTTCTTGATCTTCGGTCTTTAGGAAGTTATAGTTGCAAGTTTATTTGAGCTTTAATCTTCTAGAATCCAAGAAAAGTTTGATCTTCCAAGTTTTCAATTTTTTCAGAAGATGATAATCTCGAGATTTATAAGAACTTGCACGTCTTGAGAGCTTTTAGAAGTTTGAGTCTTAAATTCGTTCTTCAAAGCTTTAGGTTTTCCTTCAACCAAAGATCTCCAAAATGAATGGAAAGCTCTCTATTTGTAGAGAATTTCCATGGGGTGGGCTTGGGCTTGGGCTTGAGCCATTTGCCTTATGGTCTTGAGCCATTTGCTTGGGCTTTAATCTTCTAGAATCCAAGAAAAGTTTGATCTTCCAAGTTTTCAATTTTTTCAGAAGATGATAATCTCGAGATTTATAAGAACTTGCACGTCTTGAGAGCTTTTAGAAGTTTGAGTCTTAAATTCGTTCTTCAAAGCTTTAGGTTTTCCTTCAACCAAAGATCTCCAAAATGAATGGGAAGCTCTCTATTTGTAGAGAATTTCCATGGGGTGGGCTTGGGCTTGGGCTTGAGCCATTTGCCTTATGGTCTTGGACACATTTGCCTGTTGAACTTAGGTGTGAGCCCATTATCCTTTTTGACCCAATTTTTATATCCAGGGCCTGAATTGGGTTGCATATGGTAAAACTTAATTACCCAAACCCAATGAAATCACAATGTTCGCTATAATGAAGTGACAGAATTTAACTGGCCGAAATTTCTTGTTCAACAATGTTTTCCAAGAATACATTTTCTTTTAATCACTTTCTTTAAAATTAGTTTAAAATTTAAATACTTACATGTTTGGTTAGATCTTTTTATTAGTGTTTGTATACATAATTTTGTTTAAAAACTTGTTTTCTCAAAATTTGGTTATGAATGTTTTCTTTAAAATCAATTTTTTAAAATTTTATTTTTTAAAATGTATTTTGAAAAGTTACCGAAATACCTCAAATTTTTTTCAAACGATCTTGTTTTAAAAAAATTAAAACTTTAAAAAAGTAATCAAAACAATAAGTTTCAATGAATAACAATCTAGTTTTCTTACCTCATGCTCATAACTTGTAATGATTTAGTCCATTTCTGAACAATTTGGTAAAATTTAATGAAAAAATATTTTGCATATAAACCAATTTAAGAGATCAATTTTTTTTTTCTGTGTAAATACTCGATGAGATTTTTTTAGGAAAGGAACTAAATTGTTGTTTTTTACGGGTTGAATTGTTATTTAAAATTAAAAACTCGTGGAAAAATTAAAAGTAGAGACTAATTTAGAGACTGGGTTTGTTTGAATATATATATATATATATATATATATATATTTATAAAACTAATTTTTATTTAAACATTTTTCATAGAAACTTATAAAAATACACTTTAAAAAGATATTCATTCTCAAATACTTCAATTTTTATTTGATTTAAAAATTCAAAACTTAAAAACAAACATGTAATAAATGTTGTTTAAAAAGAAGTAAACAGTGTGATTTAAAAAAAAAAATCTTCAAAATATAGGAGGCATTATTAATGAGAAAAAGCCTCTAGATTCCAAGAAGCGAGAGTGACTTATCGGTCCTTGGGCTAAAGCAAGCGTTTACCTTATATTTCTTTTCGAAATAGCTCTTTATTGTAAAATATGTATAGAGAGAGAGCGCATGGGCTTCATTAAAAAAACTTTGCTGTTACATACCGCCACTCAACATTCGCTGTAATTACACACTGCTTTTGCACATACAGACCTTGGTTTACTAAAGCAATAGCACAAAATCATTATCCCTATTCACCTTTTTCTTTTTCCCTTTCCAACAATTTTTATCCTTTTATTATATTATATTTCTTTCATAGAGAAACCATACTAATTTCTTTACTCCCTAGTCCCTTTCTAATCCACACACTATAATATTTCATTCTTTTTTTATGGGAACTATTTCAGTTCAATCTCTTTTTCCAATCTTCACTTCTATACTACTTTTCAAAGTGTTTTCTTTTCTGCTCCAAAATCTACCTTTTTAAAAAAATTTAGAATGCATCATATTGACACTCAAATCATGTTTCTAAATGCAATACAAAAATTAGGCCCTATATAAATATAATTTTTATTTAAATGAAAATTTTAGGAGTTGAAAAAAGACATTTAAAGATTTCAAAACTAAAATAAAAATAAGATAATTTAAAACTAACACATTGTTTCTAAAAGTATCCATCATTCCTTTCTATTTTTTATGTTATCTTTAGGAACACTAGAAAGTTACTCAAAAGTAAACAACCATACATATTACTTTTGGAGAAGAAAAAAGGCCAACTAAAGACAATAAAACAAAAACAACTAAACATTCCTTTTGAAAACTATCTATACTTTTGATTGTTCTACTTTTTCTGGAAAAATAATTAAACAAGATATCACTTTAGATTCCAAATAACAATTATATCCCTTTAAATACTTATTCAAAATTACTATTTAAAGTAGAAAAATGATTGAATGACAAAATTGTTAAAAATATTTATATAATTGTTAAATAAAATTTTTTTGAACCAATCACAAATTATCACATCATTTACTAAATTAATGACGAAAAAATACAAATAATTGAATGTGAGACTAATTAAAAGTTGACATATTTTCATAATGACTGTTGGATCAAGTTAATCATAATGATTGCGTCATACTTTTTCTCGTTGCTTGCTTTACCTTCCTAGACAACTTTTATGATAATAGCTATGTGAAGTATGATTTAATTTGAATGTGGTGACTAGTCTTTACTTGATGAAACTTTCTTTGAACATATTCCTGGGATTCTTAAAATGAGCAAGCTTTAACTCAAACATCTTTTATAAAATTTTTCTAAGTTCATTCTATCATTCACTTTTCAGCAATGAGGACCTTGTTGTGCTAAAAAATTGGGGTGTATGCAAGGTTCAAGTTAAAGCGGTTGAAAAATCAATGAACAATTCCAGGTGTTTTAACAAATTTAAAACCATTACAAAAAAAAAACTAACCTATTCTTTTATTCAAATTCAATTGAAACAAAAACTCGATTGTTGCCTCCTCTCAACCAAAAATAAGAAACGAAGCTTAAAAAATCTGAGAGTAAGTAAATAAGTGGCAACAAGAGTTATAGTTTCGGAGAGGAATGAATTCATAGAATATTTAATGATTTTCCACTCAACGCCAAACGTAAATAAATAACAAAGATTTCTTCACCAAAAAGGAACTAAGAATTTTCAGAACAACAGACACGCCCAAAATTTGAAAATAAGATTTTCTGGAAATGAACAAGGATGTTTTGCGACTTAAGCTTGTGATAAGTTGTAGAAATCGAAGTTATTTACAGCCTTTTATATAAAATAATGAAGCCTTACGACATAAGAATGGAAGACAACGCGGGGAAAAGTAGAAGAATTGATTAACTTGTGAATCGCAAACTGCAAAAGAACTTTATCCATGTTTTATCACATTTTGCTTGTCTTATCTCAGGATTTTAGACAAAAAGTAGTGCTTGACGATAGAAGGCCAGGTAAAGAGACACCTGCAACCAAAAGGCGATGATCACAACAAACTAGATGATTGAAAGCACTAGAAGACAAAATTGGTTGGTACGAATGTTAGAAAAAGGACAAAAGGATGTATGTGCAGTGCCCATGCACTTTATCAGAAAAAATAATGAGGCGTGGATGTCCTATCAACATCACTCCTTGCCTATAAATAGCGACATGTACTTTAGAAAAAGGTGTGCAAAATTAGATCCCAAAAAGCAAGCTTATTTTCCCTTCATCCTTTCTGTCTTAAAGCCTTAAGTAAGAACCTGGAGTAAAAGGTAGAGAGAGATTTTCCCTCATCACAACAGACAAAAATCAGAACCAAAGAATATGAGAAATCGTATTCTGGGGCTCGATTCATTTCTTTATATTCTACTTTTTAATTTTTATGTATTAAAGTGTAATATCAACTTTACGGTCGAAAGGCCTAAAGTTCTATTTATGATATTAATGCATTTCTTCACCATTCTCCCATTTCTCCTTTGATATTCATCTTTAATGCTTTTAATTAGTTCCTGAACAATGTAATGTGTTATTAATATTAGGGAATCTAGGTGTGCGCTATAAGTTCTGTTTAGCTAAACGCGGACATCAAAATCTTCTTTTATTCGAAAGAAAAGGCAATCGCATTGACAATAATCATCTGACAAGTGAAAACTCGTATTTGACTAAGCGAATGGCAAAGAGATTATAGCAATGCAACCTCATCGCCGAATTAATCCTTTGCATAAGTTGCAGAAATGGTAACGTGAGCGGCAAAAGCACCGAAAGGATGCTTGTCTTAAATTAGGATAAATTGCTTGTAATGCGTACAAACTGATTAGATTCAAATCATAGCTTAATTTTAAGTATTTGAATACCGAGAGGTAGCAAGTATGGCAAAGGCGCTGAAAAGATGCTCACTTTATTTCTGAAGTAAGATGCTTTGTATTGCCTCGAAATATCAATGCATAGTATATTGTGATTAATTAGTTGAATATTCATTCATGTTATGCCTGTTACACAAGTTCACACTTCATCACACTCTATCGTCATGTTCATCTTACATCGCCAATTGCACCCTAGTGTATATAGTTAGATAAATATACTGTGCATAATTACATTGTATAAAATATACTGCATAATATTAGCTAGGTGATAGATTCAATTAAGAACACCAATTCTTTGAGTTCAATCCTGGACTTAAGAGGAAACCTCTATTCTTTTATACTTGGGCGATAGAGTGGAAAAACTTATACTACATGCATATCATTAGGAAATTAGCAATGCATAGGTAGAAAATGCCTCTTTTATCGCATCATCCTGTCCAAGTCACTTATTGAGTTGCTTACTTAGAGCCTAATGCTTGTGGATTTATGTGCATATATTTTAACTCGTAGATATGTCATGTGAAGGTGACTAAATAGGGTTATACGATAAAAGGTGCAGTCTCCCAAAACGAGCTAGGCAATTGAGCATAGCTCATCATTGAACCAACCATGTCTAACAAGGTTTTATTTCTCCTTTTTGATACACCATTTTGTTAAGTTTTACTTGATGCTGAGAGTTGGAATTGGATTGTATGTTCTATCATATAGTTCTTGAATCTCAAATCCATGTATTCTCCACCTCAATCAGATCAAAGTATTTTAATCTTTTTACTTAATACATTTTCAACTTTAACCTTATACTCCTTAAAATTTTCAAGAGCTTCAGACAAATGCCCCATTAAGTATAAATAATCATACCTTGAATATTTATCTATAAAAGAGATGAAGTATTCAAAACCTACTCTAATTTTTACATTCATCGAACCACGGAGGTTGAATGTATAAGTTGAAGGGGCTCTTTGGCTCTATATCCTATTCCAGTAAAAGGTCTTTTGTCATCTTTTCTTCAAGCCAATATTCACATGGAGGTAATGAATCATCTTCTAACTCATTAAGAAGTTCATTCTTTACCAATCTCACTATCCTATCGAGATTAATGTGACCTAATCTTAAATGCCAAAGATAGGTGTGAAACTCAAAATTTCTTAAACCTTTGGGTACTTGTTTAAGCTTAGTCAAGAATAAAATAAAATGGAATTTATAGAAAAAAAAGAGAATAAGATACTTGGAAACTTAAGAATTTAGGTTTGAATCTTAGAAAAAGAGAAAAGTTAGAAAATTTTGGCTAAGTTTCCAAAAGTAGTGATTTTGTCTTTAAAGGTTAGCATGGGCGGTAAGGAATGCCAAAAGAACCTCTAAGTGAGTGTCTTGGGAGATAAAGTGTTGGTGTCACACCTTGCCTCGGGCACCTGCTTGCTTGTTTCAAGACGTGGTGTGATGTCAGCTGAAGTCGTCGCCTCTAGAACAATCTCAACTAACACATGATTTAGAAACGTGAAACAATCAAGAACGGAAGTCTTTAACTGTGAAATACTTTAAAACTAGTGTGACCCACTTGAAGTCTTTTATAAAATTTATCATGAATAACGAACGAAATATGAATATAAGTATTTGGACAATGATATGACTATTTTAAAACTAACAATGTCCTTGTATAATGAAAACTAAATTGGCTTGCTAACAGTATGCTCAGCACGCGGAGATCCATAATCTGTACCTAGAAAACGGTAAAACATTTTTGAAAGGGTAAGTCGAAAGACTTAGTGAGCAACGATTGTGGAAAACGGGTTTTCGTAAATATTTTAGTATAAAACTGAAGCTTAAATACATTTTTCATAAAACAATGAAAATATATTTAGTAAATCATTTTAAAACCAATTTGTTACTCACATGTTATTGCTCGTAGAGCTTGAAAATCATGTTTAGTAAATAATGATTTAAAACATGGTGTCACTCACAATACTTGTATAGATCCATGGCCGGAAATTGCTTCTAATCCTTCTTGTCCTAGAAAATTTATATTTTATCCTTAATTAATTCCTTGAACATGAAAATATTCAAAACTTCTGTTAAATATTCCCAAAATAACCTCTACAACATAACAATTTCGACCATCTCGCCTAATTTCTTATCCAGAATAAATGACCTGACTTAGAAAAAAATAACTTACAAACCATAAATTTTTTGACATAACTTCCTTCTACAATGTTTCTCTAAAATATCTTAACTTTTCTACCTCAAAATTGCAGAGTCAAATTCCAAAAGATGAGCTTTGTAACCTTCCGGGAGTGAAAGTTGCTTAGATTCATTCGAGAACTGACCATCTCGCCTTTCCTTAACCAAAACACCAACCTTCTCAAATAAAAAATACACAACATCCTCTTCGACAAACTGAGCAAAATTTATGATCTTTTGAGACTAATTTGAATGAATTTGATCTAGTGAGTTGTGAGAAATCCTTTGTTGAAGTTGACATTTATAGGAATTCTTGCATGAAAATCTATTAACACTTCAACCTTGATTAGACTTACCACATAAGCTCCTAATTACACCTCAAGCTCCACCTCCACATAAAAATGAATGTGAACATAATCAAGACAACTAGATTATTCCTTAAACTATTTACTTTAAACATGCCACATAGTTATCCAAAACGCAAAGCTAGCCTCCATGACCATCTCGCCTAATTTCTCACCCAAACTACATAACCCGACTTAGAAAGTCATAACATAAAATTCATAATTCTTTTGATAAAACTTCCTTCTACAGAGTTGCTCTAAAATTTCTTAATTTCATTACCTTAAAATGTTAGAGGAAAACGACAAAAGATGAATTTTGTAGACTTTTAGGAGTGCACCTTACTCAGATTCCTTCGAGAACTGACCTTCTTACCTTTTCTTAACTAAAATGCAAACTTTCATGCAACCAAAATACATGGAAACCTTCCTCAACAAACTAGACATAACTTCCAAACTTTTAAGTCTAATTTGAGTGAAAATGCCCGAGTGAGTTGTGAGAAACTCCATGTTGAAATTAGCTAAAATGCCAAACCTCTACGATCCCTTTTCCACGCCAACCATAAATGCCCCAAACCCCTTTCTAACCTCTATAGCCATTTCACCAAGTCAACCCAAAATGCCTAGCACATCTCCAAGATGCTAAATAACCTCTTTAAAGGTTATTTTCTTTCCTTGGTCGTCCAATGCTAACCTCTAAACGCCTGATGTGCTATTATTTGATACTTAGCCAATTTCTTTTTCTCCAAATTTTCTTAACTTTCACTTAAACCTAAATTTTAACATTTCCAAAGAATTTAACTTTCTTAATCCCTTAAATCTCATTTTATCTTATTCTTAATAAATTCCAAACTTTGGGTTTCTCAACTCTTACCCCCTTAAGAAATTTTGTCCTTGAAATTTTAAACACCAACCAACAACTTTTACATAAATGTACATTTGTATAACTTATGTCCAACATAAAACATACATACAACTTAACAAAACTATTAACAACTATATACAATCCTTTAAACCATAATTTCTTAATCCATTGAACGCTTTTGCTTTATGTCACAAGACTCCTCTTCATTTAAACAAGAATTCCTTGATTCATGACTTAATTGTTGCTCAACTAGCGAAATCCTTTTGTTTCTCCCATCTTAATTGAGGACATTCCTGCTTAAAATGATCATATCTTTCATAATAATAACAAACGTCTACTCCAGTCAAACATCAACCTTTGTGAAATCTTCTACAATTATCAAATAAAAGTTTCTTACTCGTCGTAAGCACTTCTTTCTTTCCTGACTTCTTAGTAATTGCAGCTGAATTAATTGAAGAAGTTCTTCGTTGCCGATTTGGATAAATGTTTCTATAGTTACCTTCCGTGTCTGTTGTCTTTTAGAAGAACCTACTTGTCTTTGTTTTTGTTCTTTCATCCTAAGGTAATGTTTTGAGAAAACCTCTTCCTGAAACAATTCTGAAATTTTCTCCAACTTGATCTTTTAACAGTAGTCAAACTTCTTTTCATTTCTCCCCACCAATCACTTGCTTCTCCTCTTACCATAGTTTTTGATAACTCGACTTTTTGATCTTTAGGGTATCTGATAATCCTGAAGCAATCAATCAATCTATTGATTCATTCATCCGCTTTAATCAAACTAGTTGGTCTTCTATACACGTCAACTCCTAAAGCTTCCAATTGCCTACTACTACACTTGTTTCTACAATCAATTTGATCTGCGAGTAACAAGATTTCATTTTCCTTAACAATTTATAAAAACAATACTTTTACTTACATTGCTTTTGGTAAGATGTGCTTCGGTCGTTGCTGCTTCAATACTTTGCCCTATTTTGTAAATTCGTTTAAAATCTACTTTTCTTTTTGTAAGTAATAACTTTTTCTTTGACACGAAGTGTTATCAAGTTATTAAAACAAACTTTGACCTTTACTGCTTTGTTCCCTAGGAACTTCATTCCTCTGATACCAAGCTGGTATCAGGTTACTTTAAAAAAACTTAGATTTTTACGCTTAGAGACTAAACTCTACTCGGATACCAAACTGTCACACCTTTCCCTAGGCACCTGCTTTTTCGTTACGAGACATGATGTGATGTCAGTCAAAGTCGTTCGTGTCTAAAAGAACCTCAACTAACACATTACATGGAAACGTGAAACAATCAACAACAAAAGTCTTTAGCTATGACATACATTAAAATCGTAGTGTGACCCACTTGAAATCTTTTATAAAATGGATCATGGATAACGAACAAAAGATGAATATAAGTATTTGAACAATCACATGACTATTTTGAAACAAATAATGTTCTTGTATAATGAAAACTAAGTTGGACTGGTAGCAGTATGCTCAGCACATGGAGATCCACAATCTGTACCTCGAAAGAGGGAAAATATTTTTGAAAGGGTAAGTCGAAAGACTTATTGAGCAACTATTTTAGAAAATAGGTTTCTGTGAATGTTTTAGTATAAAATTGAAGCCTCTCTCTATTAGAAGTTTAAGGCTAGGTTGTTGGAGCTTGGTGATCAAAATATTGCCTTCTTCCATCGTTCTATTTGTTCTCTTCTGAGTTGTAATTCTTTGTTTTCTATGGTTGATTCTGATGGATCCTGATTGACAACTCATGATGGGAAGCTGGAGGTGGCTTTTAATCTTCTTCATAACAGCTTGGGGTCCCAAGTTATTGGCTATAGGGTGCTCTCTCCCATGATTGACGACATTCTATAGTTTAGGTTGTCTGAAGAGTTTGTCCATGCTTTACAGTCTCCTATTGGGCGTGAAGAGGTTAGGAGGGTGTTATTTTCCTTGGATGGTGGAAAGGCTCCTGGTCTTTATTGGTTTCTTTAAAGGTGCCTGAAGTGTGGTTGGGGAGGATTTCTATGATCTTGTTTTACATTTCTTTGAGACCTATTATTTACCTCATGAAGTTAGTGAGATCACTCTCATCCCTAAGCATTGTGGGGCTGAGCATATGGAGGATTTTAGGCCTATTTCATGTTGTAATGTGATATATAAATGCATTTCTAAAATTTGGGCCATTTGGCTCCTTGTGTTGCTTCCTATTTTTATCAGTGGTAATGAGTCTGCTTTTGTTCCTAGGGGAAGTATATTATTTATAATATTCTCCTTTATCAGGAGTTGGTTGGGGTTATCAAATTAATTCTGGTAAGCCTTGACGTACTATGAAGCTTGATCTTCAAACGGCCTATGATTCTATAATATGATATTTTCTTTATGGCTTATTAACTGCTATTGGCACTCCTTAAGGTTTGTGAGTTGGATTAGTGTCACACCCCACCCCAAGCACCTGCTTGCTTGGCCCGAGGTGTTGAGTAATGTCAACTGAAGCTATTCACCTCTAAAACAACTTTAACTGACCCTTGCTTGAAAACATGAAACAGTCAACAGCGAAAGTCTTTTAACTTTGAAATACTTTTAAAATTGTAGTGTAACCCATTTGAAAGTTCCTTTTACAAATACTAAGTAAAATATATCAATATGAAAGTATAAACACTTGAGTAAACACCATAATACTTTTAGCAGAACAATTCCTTTTACAGTTAAAACTAAGTTGGTCTGGTAGTTGTAAGTTAAGACACCTCCCACTTCTCCTCCACATCCTCCTTGGCCACAAAAGACATGTTAACATGATTAGGACATCTGGATTTTACCTTAAACTGATTGCTATAAACATGCCATGTAATTGTCTAAATAGCATGGCTAACCTCTAAGGTCTTTTTGCATAGCCTTGCTTTGGCCGCCTAGCTAACCTCTCAATGCATAGCCTTCCTGTGTAGTCTTGCTGCCCAATGACAAGCCTCAATTTGCATGCTAACCTCTCCCACTCTTGTCTAAATGCTTATATAGGAGGTTATCTACTCCTTATTTGCCCGCCTACCAAGCCCTAAAACACCTTGCACCTCTTTCTTTGACACATAGCCAAATATTTCTATATTTTTTCTTTCTCTTAAACCTAAACCTAAATTCTTAATATTTCCAAGTGTTTTTACTCTCTTTTCCTATAAATTTCTTTTTTTTTTGTCCTTGCCAAAACTTAATAAGTTCATAGGATTTAAGAAATTTTGGGGTTTCCCAATTAGGGCTTGTAATATAATTCCACGATGTTCTTCGTTATGATAAATGGCTTTTTGGATTAGTTCTTTCATGGTAGGAAAGGGTTGAGGCAAAGTGATCCTTTATATCTGTTCCTTTTTGTTATGGTGATGGACGTTCTTTCTCGTATGCTGAATAGGCCTCCCTAGAGCTTTCAGTTTCATAAGCACTATAATAAGGTTAGTTTAACCCATCTAACTTTTGCTGACGTCCTCATGATTTTTTGTGCTAATGATGATTCCTCTCAGAGGCTTGTTCGTGAGACTTTTTGAAAGTTTGGTGAGATTTTGGATTTGTTTGTAAATCTTAGGAAAAGCTTTATATTTCTTTCGAGGGTTAATAGTGAGACTACTTTTCGTCGAGCTGACAGTATGGGTTTTGTTCTTGGGCGTCTTTCTGTATGCTATCTTGTGCTTTCTTTGCTTTCTAGTAGGTTATGACTCGTTGATTGTGCTCCTCTTATTCAACGTATTACTTGCTAGATTCCTTCTGGTGTGCTAGTGTTTTGTTGTTTGCTAGGAGACTTCAACTTGTTCGGTCTGTGCTGTGTAGTTCTAAGGTTTATTGGGCTAGTGTTTTGTTTTTCCTCTAAGTGTGCATCATAAAGTTGATAAAATTCCTACGTGTTATCTTTGAAGGAGTAAGAAGGAGGGTAGAGGTGGCGTCAAGGTTGTTTGGGGGGAGGTGTGTCTTCCTTTTAATGAGGGTGGTTTTTCTATTCGTAATGGGCCTTCTTGGTGAAGGGATAAAAGGCCAATGGCAGCGAAAGATTTTATAGAACCATTGCTCAATTTAATTTGGAAATCTCAAAATACCAATACATTGACAAAATAATTAAGAAACTAGTTTTCTTAATAAGACTTAAAGGCTAAGCATGATTTTAATTTAAAAGATAGAGAGAACTTACTTTTGTTGACGTCTCTGAATTCGCAAACCACCAAATTTGGGACACCATCCATCAGAGACCTTCCTATTCTCTAGGATGAGATTGGTTTATGAGAACCAATTGAGATGCAAAAAAGTTTAGAGATATTTGAGAGAAACTGTTTCTTCTAGATATTTATAACTCTTTATCCTTCTTGGAATAGGAAAAGGAGTAGGAGAGAATCATGAGATTCTATTATTAAATCTACTAATTAATTAACAATTAATTAATTAGTTAATAATTAATTAAATTATATTTAATTACTATTTCGTTCAAATATTATTTGAATAACTATCTCTCCAATATCTTATAGATTTAATTAAATCAAATTTAATTAAATAAAACAAAACTATTAATTAATAGCTAAATTAAATATCTTATATTTAACTTAAATCAAATTTGAATCATACTCAAATATAAGTTTCTCTCATAACCAATAATTTTAATATGAATCAAATTCACATTAAATTAATATTTGAACTCATTCAAATATATTTTATCTCTCATAAATTAATTTTGAATCATATCAAAAATTAAATTTATACAATAAAGTTTGATAAACTTTATATTATAATGTATCACTATACATTAAACTAATTTCGAAAGTAAATTTGAACATTTTAAATTGGAACCAATATAAATAAATCTCATTACACTTTAAGAGCTAAGAAGAGGACTTAATAGACCTACAAATCAGAAGCTACAACGATTTGAGATTAATTGGCTAAACTCATTAACCACATTAATCAATATTCGTTAATTGTGTGTACATTCCACTAAGGACTCACAACTGAATTCTTCTCACTGTAGACATATTTCTGTGTCCATGGATATAGACCAATAACAGTAACTTAGTCCTTCTCGAGTATTCGTAACACCAACTGGGTCAAATTACCGTTTTATCCCTAGGTTACCTCGAATCTTTAAATACTAGTGCTCCTCTAATAAACAACCTGTTTATGGTCATACCAATAAATAGAAACCCCTCTCGTTCCATAGAGAGGGTAGGACTCTTTGTTCAAGATCTGGAGACACCATTTAAAGGAATCCTCGTCTACTTACCCTAAAGTAATAAATGAGTGAATTCCATCTTGTGTAATTATGTTACCAACTCCCCACTCAATCTTGTCCCCAAAATGATAAGTTTATTTATTTGGCGATATGACCACTCTTACACGTACAAATTAAAAAACAATCCCTCGCGAACAGGAGTTCATAATACACTTAAGATTAAGACTAAGTTACCTAGGTCATCCTAATGTAATAGAAATCTAACTCGTTAACGAAGTTACATCTAGTGGTTACTATTTCGCGGTGCATTCATATGCAAACTCATTGCAAAGGATATCCTCACCGCATGTCAAACACTCAAATGCGTTTGATCATTACATTTGTATCAAATACAAAGTGAGCCGTATCCATAGACCCTCTCAGCTGATCTCGAACATTGATCCCTGTATGTCTCTACATACTGTTCAAGACTCATTAAATAGCTTAGGATGTTAGTTTATTGGATTTGGGTTATTATGACAAAACTAATAATATAATCAATAAGAATTATTACAATAATAACACTTTATTAACAACGATCAATGGATTATATTTATAATCTACGTGTTTTGGACATAAATCCCAACAATTGGAACATTGGGGGTAGTTTGAAGATTTTTTTGTTGTTGCTGAGTAGTTCGAGTTCTATATGGGTGAAGGCTTCTCAAGCCCACTTCCTAGTCTTAACTTTACCTATAACAAATTCTTTCATGTTCTTGAAAAGATCCAAATTCAATAAGATTCAGAGTTTATATTTACAAGAATTACTAAGTTGTTAGTATATTCTCAACTGAAATAGTGATAACTAAATGTTATGAAAATATGAGATATTCAGGAGTTAGGATCTGGTCAAGATTATTTTGGTTCAAAGGAGGAATAATTGATTACCCTTCAGTGGGGGTTATTTTAAACCTTTGGAATATCGTTGCAAAACTGTATAATGATGGGTACATTATTAATTTTTGCTAAAATAGAATTTGTTTCTTTAGTGATTATAGTTCCTAAATGAATATGTTTATCTTTTCAACATGAATAGCTCTATAGTTTAACTTTTCAGGTTTCGAGAAACTTAACGATGATAATTATACGACATGAAAATCTCAATTGAACACAATACTAGTAATTTATGATATAAAATTCGTCTTAACTATAACGACTCAACTTTTTGAAACTAAACGGTGGCCATTACTTTAATAGAAAAACACTTCTTTTAAACATGACTCTTTATAAAACCATCACAGTCAAATAACATCAAAGAAAACTTTTATTCGGGTCCTGTTTCAATCAACCAAAAGTTTAAAAATATAGTTTGTAAAACAAAAATCTATAACTCTAGTAAATCACAAAAATTTTGCTAAACAATCTCATGTCCTAAAGAAAACATCAAATCATAAGCGGAAGCATTTTGAACTACAATCCCTATGGCAGTCACGCCTCCTTCTTGCCTCTCGTCGGTCTGCCTCCTTTGTTATCTTTGCCTGAAAAGTTAAACATGAAAAGGGTGAGTACAACAAACTCAGTAAGGGACCCACTACTGGTCCCATTAGGGGAAAAATAAATTATTAGCTCCCTAATGAAGTACCCTGCACAGTCACAGTATTGTGATCCCGTAGGATACACACAATCAGTCTAACATCCCAAAGGACGCATAATCAGTCTAGTGTTCTGCAGAAACACATATCAATTAAATAATTTCATAGGATACAAAAAAGGTGGTAATCCCGGAGGACACCTGCAAGGTAGCTACACAATAGGATAACTAATAATTTTTTTTCCCTCAGTTCAATCTTTGCATCTTAACAGTCAATTACAGTTTATCCTCGTAACCTCATTGCGTAATCTCTACTTAACTCCTAGCGATCAACTTACTCCAAATCAGCCCACAACCGGTCAACAACATATCAAGTAACCATTATGTTCTCCACAGTCTACAAGAGTACAACCACACCGCCTACTCAATTCCAAGAACACATCCATAATACAATTTCATACACTCAGTCAAGACAAGAAATCCATCTTTTCAAATCTATCCTCTATAAGCATCATCATCAAGTTCAATCGTTCATCAATCATATGTGTATAAATACATATTCAGTTAGATACAACAAAGCACCCAAGTGCCAGTCCACATTCATCCATATATATATATATATATATATATATATATATGGATGAATGTGGACTGGCACTTGGGTGCTTTGTTGTATCTAACTGAATATGTATTTATACACATATGATTGATGAACGATTGAACTTGATGATGATGCTTATAGAGGATAGATTTGAAAAGATGGATTTCTTGTCTTGACTGAGTGTATGAAATTGTATTATGGATGTGTTCTTGGAATTGAGTAGGCGGTGTGGTTGTACTCTTGTAGACTGTGGAGAACATAATGGTTACTTGATATGTTGTTGACCGGTTGTGGGCTGATTTGGAGTAAGTTGATCGCTAGGAGTTAAGTAGAGATTACGCAATGAGGTTACGAGGATAAACTGTAATTGACTGTTAAGATGCAAAGATTGAACTGAGGGAAAAAAAATTATTAGTTATCCTATTGTGTAGCTACCTTGCAGGTGTCCTCCGGGATTACCACCTTTTTTGTATCCTATGAAATTATTTAATTGATATGTGTTTCTGCAGAACACTAGACTGATTATGCGTCCTTTGGGATGTTAGACTGATTGTGTGTATCCTACGGGATCACAATACTGTGACTGTGCAGGGTACTTCATTAGGGAGCTAATAATTTATTTTTCCCCTAATGGGACCAGTAGTGGGTCCCTTACTGAGTTTGTTGTACTCACCCTTTTCATGTTTAACTTTTCAGGCAAAGATAACAAAGGAGGCAGACCGACGAGAGGCAAGAAGGAGGCGTGACTGCCATAGGGATTGTAGTTCAAAATGCTTCCGCTTATGATTTGATGTTTTCTTTAGGACATGAGATTGTTTAGCAAAATTTTTGTGATTTACTAGAGTTATAGATTTTTGTTTTACAAACTATATTTTTAAACTTTTGGTTGATTGAAACAGGACCCGAATAAAAGTTTTCTTTGATGTTATTTGACTGTGATGGTTTTATAAAGAGTCATGTTTAAAAGAAGTGTTTTTCTATTAAAGTAATGGCCACCGTTTAGTTTCAAAAAGTTGAGTCGTTATAGTTAAGACGAATTTTATATCATAAATTACTAGTATTGTGTTCAATTGAGATTTTCATGTCGTATAATTATCATCGTTAAGTTTCTCGAAACCTGAAAAGTTAAACTATAGAGCTATTCATGTTGAAAAGATAAACATATTCATTTAGGAACTATAATCACTAAAGAAACAAATTCTATTTTAGCAAAAATTAATAATGTACCCATCATTATACAGTTTTGCAACGATATTCCAAAGGTTTAAAATAACCCCCACTGAAGGGTAATCAATTATTCCTCCTTTGAACCAAAATAATCTTGACCAGATCCTAACTCCTGAATATCTCATATTTTCATAACATTTAGTTATCACTATTTCAGTTGAGAATATACTAACAACTTAGTAATTCTTGTAAATATAAACTCTGAATCTTATTGAATTTGGATCTTTTCAAGAACATGAAAGAATTTGTTATAGGTAAAGTTAAGACTAGGAAGTGGGCTTGAGAAGCCTTCACCCATATAGAACTCGAACTACTCAGCAACAACAAAAAAATCTTCAAACTACCCCCAATGTTCCAATTGTTGGGATTTATGTCCAAAACACGTAGATTATAAATATAATCCATTGATCGTTGTTAATAAAGTGTTATTATTGTAATAATTCTTATTGATTATATTATTAGTTTTGTCATAATAACCCAAATCCAATAAACTAACATCCTAAGCTATTTAATGAGTCTTGAACAGTATGTAGAGACATACAGGGATCAATGTTCGAGATCAGCTGAGAGGGTCTATGGATACGGCTCACTTTGTATTTGATACAAATGTAATGATCAAACGCATTTGAGTGTTTGACATGCGGTGAGGATATCCTTTGCAATGAGTTTGCATATGAATGCACCGCGAAATAGTAACCACTAGATGTAACTTCGTTAACGAGTTAGATTTCTATTACATTAGGATGACCTAGGTAACTTAGTCTTAATCTTAAGTGTATTATGAACTCCTGTTCGCGAGGGATTGTTTTTTAATTTGTACGTGTAAGAGTGGTCATATCGCCAAATAAATAAACTTATCATTTTGGGGACAAGATTGAGTGGGGAGTTGGTAACATAATTACACAAGATGGAATTCACTCATTTATTACTTTAGGGTAAGTAGACGAGGATTCCTTTAAATGGTGTCTCCAGATCTTGAACAAAGAGTCCTACCCTCTCTATGGAACGAGAGGGGTTTCTATTTATTGGTATGACCATAAACAGGTTGTTTATTAGAGGAGCACTAGTATTTAAAGATTCGAGGTAACCTAGGGATAAAACGGTAATTTGACCCAGTTGGTGTTACGAATACTCGAGAAGGACTAAGTTACTGTTATTGGTCTATATCCATGGACACAGAAATATGTCTACAGTGAGAAGAATTCAGTTGTGAGTCCTTAGTGGAATGTACACACAATTAACGAATATTGATTAATGTGGTTAATGAGTTTAGCCAATTAATCTCAAATCGTTGTAGCTTCTGATTTGTAGGTCTATTAAGTCCTCTTCTTAGCTCTTAAAGTGTAATGAGATTTATTTATATTGGTTCCAATTTAAAATGTTCAAATTTACTTTCGAAATTAGTTTAATGTATAGTGATACATTATAATATAAAGTTTATCAAACTTTATTGTATAAATTTAATTTTTGATATGATTCAAAATTAATTTATGAGAGATAAAATATATTTGAATGAGTTCAAATATTAATTTAATGTGAATTTGATTCATATTAAAATTATTGGTTATGAGAGAAACTTATATTTGAGTATGATTCAAATTTGATTTAAGTTAAATATAAGATATTTAATTTAGCTATTAATTAATAGTTTTGTTTTATTTAATTAAATTTGATTTAATTAAATCTATAAGATATTGGAGAGATAGTTATTCAAATAATATTTGAACGAAATAGTAATTAAATATAATTTAATTAATTATTAACTAATTAATTAATTGTTAATTAATTAGTAGATTTAATAATAGAATCTCATGATTCTCTCCTACTCCTTTTCCTATTCCAAGAAGGATAAAGAGTTATAAATATCTAGAAGAAACAGTTTCTCTCAAATATCTCTAAACTTTTTTGCATCTCAATTGGTTCTCATAAACCAATCTCATCCTAGAGAATAGGAAGGTCTCTGATGGATGGTGTCCCAAATTTGGTGGTTTGCGAATTCAGAGACGTCAACAAAAGTAAGTTCTCTCTATCTTTTAAATTAAAATCATGCTTAGCCTTTAAGTCTTATTAAGAAAACTAGTTTCTTAATTATTTTGTCAATGTATTGGTATTTTGAGATTTCCAAATTAAATTGAGCAATGGTTCTATAAAATCTTTCGCTGCCATTGGCCTTTTATCCCTTCACCAAGAAGGCCCATTACGAATAGAAAAACCACCCTCATTAAAAGGAAGACACACCTCCCCCCAAACAACCTTGACGCCACCTCTACCCTCCTTCTTACTCCTTCAAAGATAACACGTAGGAATTTTATCAACTTTATGATGCACACTTAGAGGAAAAACAAAACACTAGCCCAATAAACCTTAGAACTACACAGCACAGACCGAACAAGTTGAAGTCTCCTAGCAAACAACAAAACACTAGCACACCAGAAGGAATCTAGCAAGTAATACGTTGAATAAGAGGAGCACAATCAACGAGTCATAACCTACTAGAAAGCAAAGAAAGCACAAGATAGCATACAGAAAGACGCCCAAGAACAAAACCCATACTGTCAGCTCGACGAAAAGTAGTCTCACTATTAACCCTCGAAAGAAATATAAAGCTTTTCCTAAGATTTACAAACAAATCCAAAATCTCACCAAACTTTCAAAAAGTCTCACGAACAAGCCTCTGAGAGGAATCATCATTAGCACAAAAAATCATGAGGACGTCAGCAAAAGTTAGATGGGTTAAACTAACCTTATTATAGTGCTTATGAAACTGAAAGCTCTAGGGAGGCCTATTCAGCATACGAGAAAGAACGTCCATCACCATAACAAAAAGGAACAGATATAAAGGATCACTTTGCCTCAACCCTTTCCTACCATGAAAGAACTAATCCAAAAAGCCATTTATCATAACGAAGAACATCGTGGAATTATATTACAAGCCCTAATTGGGAAACCCCAAAATTTCTTAAATCCTATGAACTTATTAAGTTTTGGCAAGGACAAAAAAAAAAGAAATTTATAGGAAAAGAGAGTAAAAACACTTGGAAATATTAAGAATTTAGGTTTAGGTTTAAGAGAAAGAAAAAATATAGAAATATTTGGCTATGTGTCAAAGAAAGAGGTGCAAGGTGTTTTAGGGCTTGGTAGGCGGGCAAATAAGGAGTAGATAACCTCCTATATAAGCATTTAGACAAGAGTGGGAGAGGTTAGCATGCAAATTGAGGCTTGTCATTGGGCAGCAAGACTACACAGGAAGGCTATGCATTGAGAGGTTAGCTAGGCGGCCAAAGCAAGGCTATGCAAAAAGACCTTAGAGGTTAGCCATGCTATTTAGACAATTACATGGCATGTTTATAGCAATCAGTTTAAGGTAAAATCCAGATGTCCTAATCATGTTAACATGTCTTTTGTGGCCAAGGAGGATGTGGAGGAGAAGTGGGAGGTGTCTTAACTTACAACTACCAGACCAACTTAGTTTTAACTGTAAAAGGAATTGTTCTGCTAAAAGTATTATGGTGTTTACTCAAGTGTTTATACTTTCATATTGATATATTTTACTTAGTATTTGTAAAAGGAACTTTCAAATGGGTTACACTACAATTTTAAAAGTATTTCAAAGTTAAAAGACTTTCGCTGTTGACTGTTTCATGTTTTCAAGCAAGGGTCAGTTAAAGTTGTTTTAGAGGTGAATAGCTTCAGTTGACATTACTCAACACCTCGGGCCAAGCAAGCAGGTGCTTGGGGTGGGGTGTGACACTAATCCAACTCACAAACCTTAAGGAGTGCCAATAGCAGTTAATAAGCCATAAAGAA
This sequence comes from Cucumis variabilis, assembly GCA_037974545.1. Taxonomy (NCBI): domain Eukaryota; kingdom Viridiplantae; phylum Streptophyta; class Magnoliopsida; order Cucurbitales; family Cucurbitaceae; genus Cucumis; species Cucumis variabilis. The sequence goes on from JBBPDI010000020.1 coordinate 15,324,187, forward strand.
AATATCATATTATAGAATCATAGGCCGTTTGAAGATCAAGCTTCATAGTACGTCAAGGCTTACCAGAATTAATTTGATAACCCCAACCAACTCCTGATAAAGGAGAATATTATAAATAATATACTTCCCCTAGGAACAAAAGCAGACTCATTACCACTGATAAAAATAGGAAGCAACACAAGGAGCCAAATGGCCCAAATTTTAGAAATGCATTTATATATCACATTACAACATGAAATAGGCCTAAAATCCTCCATATGCTCAGCCCCACAATGCTTAGGGATGAGAGTGATCTCACTAACTTCATGAGGTAAATAATAGGTCTCAAAGAAATGTAAAACAAGATCATAGAAATCCTCCCCAACCACACTTCAGGCACCTTTAAAGAAACCAATAAAGACCAGGAGCCTTTCCACCATCCAAGGAAAATAACACCCTCCTAACCTCTTCACGCCCAATAGGAGACTGTAAAGCATGGACAAACTCTTCAGACAACCTAAACTATAGAATGTCGTCAATCATGGGAGAGAGCACCCTATAGCCAATAACTTGGGACCCCAAGCTGTTATGAAGAAGATTAAAAGCCACCTCCAGCTTCCCATCATGAGTTGTCAATCAGGATCCATCAGAATCAACCATAGAAAACAAAGAATTACAACTCAGAAGAGAACAAATAGAACGATGGAAGAAGGCAATATTTTGATCACCAAGCTCCAACAACCTAGCCTTAAACTTCTAATAGAGAGAGGCTTCAATTTTATACTAAAACATTCACAGAAACCTATTTTCTAAAATAGTTGCTCAATAAGTCTTTCGACTTACCCTTTCAAAAATATTTTCCCTCTTTCGAGGTACAGATTGTGGATCTCCATGTGCTGAGCATACTGCTACCAGTCCAACTTAGTTTTCATTATACAAGAACATTATTTGTTTCAAAATAGTCATGTGATTGTTCAAATACTTATATTCATCTTTTGTTCGTTATCCATGATCCATTTTATAAAAGATTTCAAGTGGGTCACACTACGATTTTAATGTATGTCATAGCTAAAGACTTTTGTTGTTGATTGTTTCACGTTTCCATGTAATGTGTTAGTTGAGGTTCTTTTAGACACGAACGACTTTGACTGACATCACATCATGTCTCGTAACGAAAAAGCAGGTGCCTAGGGAAAGGTGTGACAGTTTGGTATCCGAGTAGAGTTTAGTCTCTAAGCGTAAAAATCTAAGTTTTTTTAAAGTAACCTGATACCAGCTTGGTATCAGAGGAATGAAGTTCCTAGGGAACAAAGCAGTAAAGGTCAAAGTTTGTTTTAATAACTTGATAACACTTCGTGTCAAAGAAAAAGTTATTACTTACAAAAAGAAAAGTAGATTTTAAACGAATTTACAAAATAGGGCAAAGTATTGAAGCAGCAACGACCGAAGCACATCTTACCAAAAGCAATGTAAGTAAAAGTATTGTTTTTATAAATTGTTAAGGAAAATGAAATCTTGTTACTCGCAGATCAAATTGATTGTAGAAACAAGTGTAGTAGTAGGCAATTGGAAGCTTTAGGAGTTGACGTGTATAGAAGACCAACTAGTTTGATTAAAGCGGATGAATGAATCAATAGATTGATTGATTGCTTCAGGATTATCAGATACCCTAAAGATCAAAAAGTCGAGTTATCAAAAACTATGGTAAGAGGAGAAGCAAGTGATTGGTGGGGAGAAATGAAAAGAAGTTTGACTACTGTTAAAAGATCAAGTTGGAGAAAATTTCAGAATTGTTTCAGGAAGAGGTTTTCTCAAAACATTACCTTAGGATGAAAGAACAAAAACAAAGACAAGTAGGTTCTTCTAAAAGACAACAGACACGGAAGGTAACTATAGAAACATTTATCCAAATCGGCAACGAAGAACTTCTTCAATTAATTCAGCTGCAATTACTAAGAAGTCAGGAAAGAAAGAAGTGCTTACGACGAGTAAGAAACTTTTATTTGATAATTGTAGAAGATTTCACAAAGGTTGATGTTTGACTGGAGTAGACGTTTGTTATTATTATGAAAGATATGATCATTTTAAGCAGGAATGTCCTCAATTAAGATGGGAGAAACAAAAGGATTTCGCTAGTTGAGCAACAATTAAGTCATGAATCAAGGAATTCTTGTTTAAATGAAGAGGAGTCTTGTGACATAAAGCAAAAGCGTTCAATGGATTAAGAAATTATGGTTTAAAGGATTGTATATAGTTGTTAATAGTTTTGTTAAGTTGTATGTATGTTTTATGTTGGACATAAGTTATACAAATGTACATTTATGTAAAAGTTGTTGGTTGGTGTTTAAAATTTCAAGGACAAAATTTCTTAAGGGGGTAAGAGTTGAGAAACCCAAAGTTTGGAATTTATTAAGAATAAGATAAAATGAGATTTAAGGGATTAAGAAAGTTAAATTCTTTGGAAATGTTAAAATTTAGGTTTAAGTGAAAGTTAAGAAAATTTGGAGAAAAAGAAATTGGCTAAGTATCAAATAATAGCACATCAGGCGTTTAGAGGTTAGCATTGGACGACCAAGGAAAGAAAATAACCTTTAAAGAGGTTATTTAGCATCTTGGAGATGTGCTAGGCATTTTGGGTTGACTTGGTGAAATGGCTATAGAGGTTAGAAAGGGGTTTGGGGCATTTATGGTTGGCGTGGAAAAGGGATCGTAGAGGTTTGGCATTTTAGCTAATTTCAACATGGAGTTTCTCACAACTCACTCGGGCATTTTCACTCAAATTAGACTTAAAAGTTTGGAAGTTATGTCTAGTTTGTTGAGGAAGGTTTCCATGTATTTTGGTTGCATGAAAGTTTGCATTTTAGTTAAGAAAAGGTAAGAAGGTCAGTTCTCGAAGGAATCTGAGTAAGGTGCACTCCTAAAAGTCTACAAAATTCATCTTTTGTCGTTTTCCTCTAACATTTTAAGGTAATGAAATTAAGAAATTTTAGAGCAACTCTGTAGAAGGAAGTTTTATCAAAAGAATTATGAATTTTATGTTATGACTTTCTAAGTCGGGTTATGTAGTTTGGGTGAGAAATTAGGCGAGATGGTCATGGAGGCTAGCTTTGCGTTTTGGATAACTATGTGGCATGTTTAAAGTAAATAGTTTAAGGAATAATCTAGTTGTCTTGATTATGTTCACATTCATTTTTATGTGGAGGTGGAGCTTGAGGTGTAATTAGGAGCTTATGTGGTAAGTCTAATCAAGGTTGAAGTGTTAATAGATTTTCATGCAAGAATTCCTATAAATGTCAACTTCAACAAAGGATTTCTCACAACTCACTAGATCAAATTCATTCAAATTAGTCTCAAAAGATCATAAATTTTGCTCAGTTTGTCGAAGAGGATGTTGTGTATTTTTTATTTGAGAAGGTTGGTGTTTTGGTTAAGGAAAGGCGAGATGGTCAGTTCTCGAATGAATCTAAGCAACTTTCACTCCCGGAAGGTTACAAAGCTCATCTTTTGGAATTTGACTCTGCAATTTTGAGGTAGAAAAGTTAAGATATTTTAGAGAAACATTGTAGAAGGAAGTTATGTCAAAAAATTTATGGTTTGTAAGTTATTTTTTTCTAAGTCAGGTCATTTATTCTGGATAAGAAATTAGGCGAGATGGTCGAAATTGTTATGTTGTAGAGGTTATTTTGGGAATATTTAACAGAAGTTTTGAATATTTTCATGTTCAAGGAATTAATTAAGGATAAAATATAAATTTTCTAGGACAAGAAGGATTAGAAGCAATTTCCGGCCATGGATCTATACAAGTATTGTGAGTGACACCATGTTTTAAATCATTATTTACTAAACATGATTTTCAAGCTCTACGAGCAATAACATGTGAGTAACAAATTGGTTTTAAAATGATTTACTAAATATATTTTCATTGTTTTATGAAAAATGTATTTAAGCTTCAGTTTTATACTAAAATATTTACGAAAACCCGTTTTCCACAATCGTTGCTCACTAAGTCTTTCGACTTACCCTTTCAAAAATGTTTTACCGTTTTCTAGGTACAGATTATGGATCTCCGCGTGCTGAGCATACTGTTAGCAAGCCAATTTAGTTTTCATTATACAAGGACATTGTTAGTTTTAAAATAGTCATATCATTGTCCAAATACTTATATTCATATTTCGTTCGTTATTCATGATAAATTTTATAAAAGACTTCAAGTGGGTCACACTAGTTTTAAAGTATTTCACAGTTAAAGACTTCCGTTCTTGATTGTTTCACGTTTCTAAATCATGTGTTAGTTGAGATTGTTCTAGAGGCGACGACTTCAGCTGACATCACACCACGTCTTGAAACAAGCAAGCAGGTGCCCGAGGCAAGGTGTGACACCAACACTTTATCTCCCAAGACACTCACTTAGAGGTTCTTTTGGCATTCCTTACCGCCCATGCTAACCTTTAAAGACAAAATCACTACTTTTGGAAACTTAGCCAAAATTTTCTAACTTTTCTCTTTTTCTAAGATTCAAACCTAAATTCTTAAGTTTCCAAGTATCTTATTCTCTTTTTTTTCTATAAATTCCATTTTATTTTATTCTTGACTAAGCTTAAACAAGTACCCAAAGGTTTAAGAAATTTTGAGTTTCACACCTATCTTTGGCATTTAAGATTAGGTCACATTAATCTCGATAGGATAGTGAGATTGGTAAAGAATGAACTTCTTAATGAGTTAGAAGATGATTCATTACCTCCATGTGAATATTGGCTTGAAGAAAAGATGACAAAAGACCTTTTACTGGAATAGGATATAGAGCCAAAGAGCCCCTTCAACTTATACATTCAACCTCCGTGGTTCGATGAATGTAAAAATTAGAGTAGGTTTTGAATACTTCATCTCTTTTATAGATAAATATTCAAGGTATGATTATTTATACTTAATGGGGCATTTGTCTGAAGCTCTTGAAAATTTTAAGGAGTATAAGGTTAAAGTTGAAAATGTATTAAGTAAAAAGATTAAAATACTTTGATCTGATTGAGGTGGAGAATACATGGATTTGAGATTCAAGAACTATATGATAGAACATACAATCCAATTCCAACTCTCAGCATCAAGTAAAACTTAACAAAATGGTGTATCAAAAAGGAGAAATAAAACCTTGTTAGACATGGTTGGTTCAATGATGAGCTATGCTCAATTGCCTAGCTCGTTTTGGGAGACTGCACCTTTTATCGTATAACCCTATTTAGTCACCTTCACATGACATATCTACGAGTTAAAATATATGCACATAAATCCACAAGCATTAGGCTCTAAGTAAGCAACTCAATAAGTGACTTGGACAGGATGATGCGATAAAAGAGGCATTTTCTACCTATGCATTGCTAATTTCCTAATGATATGCATGTAGTATAAGTTTTTCCACTCTATCGCCCAAGTATAAAAGAATAGAGGTTTCCTCTTAAGTCCAGGATTGAACTCAAAGAATTGGTGTTCTTAATTGAATCTATCACCTAGCTAATATTATGCAGTATATTTTATACAATGTAATTATGCACAGTATATTTATCTAACTATATACACTAGGGTGCAATTGGCGATGTAAGATGAACATGACGATAGAGTGTGATGAAGTGTGAACTTGTGTAACAGGCATAACATGAATGAATATTCAACTAATTAATCACAATATACTATGCATTGATATTTCGAGGCAATACAAAGCATCTTACTTCAGAAATAAAGTGAGCATCTTTTCAGCGCCTTTGCCATACTTGCTACCTCTCGGTATTCAAATACTTAAAATTAAGCTATGATTTGAATCTAATCAGTTTGTACGCATTACAAGCAATTTATCCTAATTTAAGACAAGCATCCTTTCGGTGCTTTTGCCGCTCACGTTACCATTTCTGCAACTTATGCAAAGGATTAATTCGGCGATGAGGTTGCATTGCTATAATCTCTTTGCCATTCGCTTAGTCAAATACGAGTTTTCACTTGTCAGATGATTATTGTCAATGCGATTGCCTTTTCTTTCGAATAAAAGAAGATTTTGATGTCCGCGTTTAGCTAAACAGAACTTATAGCGCACACCTAGATTCCCTAATATTAATAACACATTACATTGTTCAGGAACTAATTAAAAGCATTAAAGATGAATATCAAAGGAGAAATGGGAGAATGGTGAAGAAATGCATTAATATCATAAATAGAACTTTAGGCCTTTCGACCGTAAAGTTGATATTACACTTTAATACATAAAAATTAAAAAGTAGAATATAAAGAAATGAATCGAGCCCCAGAATACGATTTCTCATATTCTTTGGTTCTGATTTTTGTCTGTTGTGATGAGGGAAAATCTCTCTCTACCTTTTACTCCAGGTTCTTACTTAAGGCTTTAAGACAGAAAGGATGAAGGGAAAATAAGCTTGCTTTTTGGGATCTAATTTTGCACACCTTTTTCTAAAGTACATGTCGCTATTTATAGGCAAGGAGTGATGTTGATAGGACATCCACGCCTCATTATTTTTTCTGATAAAGTGCATGGGCACTGCACATACATCCTTTTGTCCTTTTTCTAACATTCGTACCAACCAATTTTGTCTTCTAGTGCTTTCAATCATCTAGTTTGTTGTGATCATCGCCTTTTGGTTGCAGGTGTCTCTTTACCTGGCCTTCTATCGTCAAGCACTACTTTTTGTCTAAAATCCTGAGATAAGACAAGCAAAATGTGATAAAACATGGATAAAGTTCTTTTGCAGTTTGCGATTCACAAGTTAATCAATTCTTCTACTTTTCCCCGCGTTGTCTTCCATTCTTATGTCGTAAGGCTTCATTATTTTATATAAAAGGCTGTAAATAACTTCGATTTCTACAACTTATCACAAGCTTAAGTCGCAAAACATCCTTGTTCATTTCCAGAAAATCTTATTTTCAAATTTTGGGCGTGTCTGTTGTTCTGAAAATTCTTAGTTCCTTTTTGGTGAAGAAATCTTTGTTATTTATTTACGTTTGGCGTTGAGTGGAAAATCATTAAATATTCTATGAATTCATTCCTCTCCGAAACTATAACTCTTGTTGCCACTTATTTACTTACTCTCAGATTTTTTAAGCTTCGTTTCTTATTTTTGGTTGAGAGGAGGCAACAATCGAGTTTTTGTTTCAATTGAATTTGAATAAAAGAATAGGTTAGTTTTTTTTTTGTAATGGTTTTAAATTTGTTAAAACACCTGGAATTGTTCATTGATTTTTCAACCGCTTTAACTTGAACCTTGCATACACCCCAATTTTTTAGCACAACAAGGTCCTCATTGCTGAAAAGTGAATGATAGAATGAACTTAGAAAAATTTTATAAAAGATGTTTGAGTTAAAGCTTGCTCATTTTAAGAATCCCAGGAATATGTTCAAAGAAAGTTTCATCAAGTAAAGACTAGTCACCACATTCAAATTAAATCATACTTCACATAGCTATTATCATAAAAGTTGTCTAGGAAGGTAAAGCAAGCAACGAGAAAAAGTATGACGCAATCATTATGATTAACTTGATCCAACAGTCATTATGAAAATATGTCAACTTTTAATTAGTCTCACATTCAATTATTTGTATTTTTTCGTCATTAATTTAGTAAATGATGTGATAATTTGTGATTGGTTCAAAAAAATTTTATTTAACAATTATATAAATATTTTTAACAATTTTGTCATTCAATCATTTTTCTACTTTAAATAGTAATTTTGAATAAGTATTTAAAGGGATATAATTGTTATTTGGAATCTAAAGTGATATCTTGTTTAATTATTTTTCCAGAAAAAGTAGAACAATCAAAAGTATAGATAGTTTTCAAAAGGAATGTTTAGTTGTTTTTGTTTTATTGTCTTTAGTTGGCCTTTTTTCTTCTCCAAAAGTAATATGTATGGTTGTTTACTTTTGAGTAACTTTCTAGTGTTCCTAAAGATAACATAAAAAATAGAAAGGAATGATGGATACTTTTAGAAACAATGTGTTAGTTTTAAATTATCTTATTTTTATTTTAGTTTTGAAATCTTTAAATGTCTTTTTTCAACTCCTAAAATTTTCATTTAAATAAAAATTATATTTATATAGGGCCTAATTTTTGTATTGCATTTAGAAACATGATTTGAGTGTCAATATGATGCATTCTAAATTTTTTTAAAAAGGTAGATTTTGGAGCAGAAAAGAAAACACTTTGAAAAGTAGTATAGAAGTGAAGATTGGAAAAAGAGATTGAACTGAAATAGTTCCCATAAAAAAAGAATGAAATATTATAGTGTGTGGATTAGAAAGGGACTAGGGAGTAAAGAAATTAGTATGGTTTCTCTATGAAAGAAATATAATATAATAAAAGGATAAAAATTGTTGGAAAGGGAAAAAGAAAAAGGTGAATAGGGATAATGATTTTGTGCTATTGCTTTAGTAAACCAAGGTCTGTATGTGCAAAAGCAGTGTGTAATTACAGCGAATGTTGAGTGGCGGTATGTAACAGCAAAGTTTTTTTAATGAAGCCCATGCGCTCTCTCTCTATACATATTTTACAATAAAGAGCTATTTCGAAAAGAAATATAAGGTAAACGCTTGCTTTAGCCCAAGGACCGATAAGTCACTCTCGCTTCTTGGAATCTAGAGGCTTTTTCTCATTAATAATGCCTCCTATATTTTGAAGATTTTTTTTTTTAAATCACACTGTTTACTTCTTTTTAAACAACATTTATTACATGTTTGTTTTTAAGTTTTGAATTTTTAAATCAAATAAAAATTGAAGTATTTGAGAATGAATATCTTTTTAAAGTGTATTTTTATAAGTTTCTATGAAAAATGTTTAAATAAAAATTAGTTTTATAAATATATATATATATATATATATATATATATTCAAACAAACCCAGTCTCTAAATTAGTCTCTACTTTTAATTTTTCCACGAGTTTTTAATTTTAAATAACAATTCAACCCGTAAAAAACAACAATTTAGTTCCTTTCCTAAAAAAATCTCATCGAGTATTTACACAGAAAAAAAAAATTGATCTCTTAAATTGGTTTATATGCAAAATATTTTTTCATTAAATTTTACCAAATTGTTCAGAAATGGACTAAATCATTACAAGTTATGAGCATGAGGTAAGAAAACTAGATTGTTATTCATTGAAACTTATTGTTTTGATTACTTTTTTAAAGTTTTAATTTTTTTAAAACAAGATCGTTTGAAAAAAATTTGAGGTATTTCGGTAACTTTTCAAAATACATTTTAAAAAATAAAATTTTAAAAAATTGATTTTAAAGAAAACATTCATAACCAAATTTTGAGAAAACAAGTTTTTAAACAAAATTATGTATACAAACACTAATAAAAAGATCTAACCAAACATGTAAGTATTTAAATTTTAAACTAATTTTAAAGAAAGTGATTAAAAGAAAATGTATTCTTGGAAAACATTGTTGAACAAGAAATTTCGGCCAGTTAAATTCTGTCACTTCATTATAGCGAACATTGTGATTTCATTGGGTTTGGGTAATTAAGTTTTACCATATGCAACCCAATTCAGGCCCTGGATATAAAAATTGGGTCAAAAAGGATAATGGGCTCACACCTAAGTTCAACAGGCAAATGTGTCCAAGACCATAAGGCAAATGGCTCAAGCCCAAGCCCAAGCCCACCCCATGGAAATTCTCTACAAATAGAGAGCTTCCCATTCATTTTGGAGATCTTTGGTTGAAGGAAAACCTAAAGCTTTGAAGAACGAATTTAAGACTCAAACTTCTAAAAGCTCTCAAGACGTGCAAGTTCTTATAAATCTCGAGATTATCATCTTCTGAAAAAATTGAAAACTTGGAAGATCAAACTTTTCTTGGATTCTAGAAGATTAAAGCCCAAGCAAATGGCTCAAGACCATAAGGCAAATGGCTCAAGCCCAAGCCCAAGCCCACCCCATGGAAATTCTCTACAAATAGAGAGCTTTCCATTCATTTTGGAGATCTTTGGTTGAAGGAAAACCTAAAGCTTTGAAGAACGAATTTAAGACTCAAACTTCTAAAAGCTCTCAAGACGTGCAAGTTCTTATAAATCTCGAGATTATCATCTTCTGAAAAAATTGAAAACTTGGAAGATCAAACTTTTCTTGGATTCTAGAAGATTAAAGCTCAAATAAACTTGCAACTATAACTTCCTAAAGACCGAAGATCAAGAAGTTCTAAATTTTAATTTGTATTCAAGGGAAAGCCTCAAATGAGTAAATATTAGAGACTGTATCCATGATACAAAGTTCAATTCCACAAAATACATTTCTCTAGAAATCCCATATGAACAGTTTGGCATGCCCAGTTAGACAATCTCTACCTTTCATCTCTTTCTCTTTTGAAGAACATCTAAAGAAATCATGACATCTAAAGGCAACACTTCCAAAGCTCTAAGAACCATTGTCAAGCGGCCGCTCAAGGAAAAATCAATCATCTGAGAAAATGTCATCTCTTGAAGTCGCAAAGAACATTTAGGAACAACTGTCCAAGCCACTAAAAGGTGGAATTATAATGAACAAAAATCCTGTGATTGACGAACAAATTTTCTCCTCTAAACTCTCTAATGAGGATATTCCTCATCCAAATATAATGTCAGTTATGGTGACTGTCGTGTATTCAAGTGAATACATAATGGCTGAGCTTGAAAAGAAGATCAACATACCCATGAAGGACGTTAAAGAATGGGATGACGAGATTGTATCGCTGAAGAATCACATCAAGAGTCATGACACTGTTGAATCAAGTCACACACATACCATCAAGAATACTGACAAAGAAAAGGCAGTTATGTAAGAAAGTCAACAACAAAATTCAACTTCAATTGCATTACTGTCTGTTAAACAGTTGTAGGAGATGATTGCAAACTCCATCAAAACTCAATATGGTGGACCTATTCAAACTTTCTCTTTGTATTCTAAGCTATATACGAAGAGGATTGACAATCTCAGAATGTCGAATGGATACCAACCACCCAAGTTCCTAATTTGATGGAAAGGGTAACCTAAAACAACATGTTGATCATTTCATCGAAATGTGCAAAACTTCTAGTACACAAAGAGATTTGTTGGTAATATAGTTTGTTCGAACTCTTAAAGAAAATGCCTTTTATTGGTACATCGACTTAAACTTGAATCCATTAATAGTTGAGAGCAGCTTGAGAGGGTCTTTCTTAATCACTTCTACAGAACCCGACGTATCTTCAGCATGATGAAGGTGACAAGCACCAAACAACTAAAAGGGGAGTTAGCCATCAACTACATAAACCGATGGAATACTCTAAGCATAGATTGCAAAACTATCTACAGTGGATATGTGCACCTAAGGCATGTATTGGAAACTTCTCTATATTTTGCAAGGAATAAAATCCCACACAATAGAAGAGTTGCCAACTTATGCCTATGATATAAAACTGAGTATCACCAATAGAGGAGCAAAAGATTCCTTAGTTCTAAAAATTAGGAGAGAACATAATGAAATTGTTGACATTAAAAAGATCGTGAATAGTATCATAAATGAGTATATGGTTGTTCATGCAACTCTTTTGAAATCTCTCTCTAAAAGAAAAGGAACAATTTTGAAACAAAGCTTGATGGTGACAAAAAGCGCTGCCCAACTCTTTGAGAAAGACAGGAAAAAGTTTATCCATTTCATGACTCTGATGTTCCAGACATGTTAGAGCAGCTGCTAGTGAAGCAACTTATTCAACTTCCAAAATGCAAATGACTGAAACAAGAGGAAAAGCAGATGATCCTAAATATTGGAAGTATCATCGGGTCATTAGTTACCCTGTTGAAAAATGTTTCGTATTGAAGGAGTTAATTCTAAAGTTGGCTCATGAAAATAAGACTCATCAAAAAGGGAGACAACCAAATTCCATTCAAAAGGAGTTGCCATTCCATCAAAAGCGTGTAAAAGGAAGCATCTTCCATAAAAAGAAGGCGAAAAGAAACAAAAAAAATGAGAAGCCTAAGTCTATCAAAGAAACAGACGACTACCTCTGACCTCGACGATCGATAACTTTAACAAAATTCCTCCCAAGAATCTTCCTTGATGATCATCCTAAGGAAGTATTAGAACTCACTGCATGTCATACTGTCAGTATAGCAGAAGTCGATAGCAATTATGCATCTTCTGAAAAAGTCGATAATTCAAATGAAATTAAGTAAAGGACTTTTGTCTTTGATCGTATCAAGCCTTCAACAACTTGATCTTCAGTATTTCAAAGATTAAGTATGGCCATGAAAGAGGAAGAAAACAAATGTCCAACGTTTACTTCCACTCGAACTTCATCTTTCAAAAGGCTAAGTATCTCCACATCGAAGAAAAATTAACCTTCAAAATATGCTTTTGACCATCTAAACATGAAAAATGATCAACATGAAATAAAGGTAAAAACTTTGAAGGAAAAACCATTTCATGAAAAAAACAATGACAATAAGATTCACAGTCGTATCCCATCACGCATGAAGAGGAAGTTTTCTGTTGACATAAACACAAAAGGTTCGTTGACCGTGAAGCCTTATTATATTTACCAATCCTACAAATGAAGGAGATGAACAAATTTTTGATAAAAATAAGAGTTGCTAAATATGCAAAGCTCCTTTTCGCAAGAGCCTAAATTGCATGGTGCTCTTAGTCCACAAAAGCTTAAAAGTGAATGGCAAAAAAAAAAAAAGTTACATGTTGAACTAAATTATGACTTGATCCCTATGTTATAAGAAGGGTATGTACGTAGCTTAAAGTTCACTCTAAGTCCAGTCACAAGCAAAAAAATTATGCTTCATTGTGATAATCTAATCTCACAGTAAAGAATATGTAAGCAGCACAAAACAAAGTTCAGAAGCAGTCACACCAAAACAAGAAAATTTTCATTATCAATCAACAAAAATCTTGCATTTACAAATGAAAGACAAATAAAAGAATGGGGGCAAAGTCAAAGCTTTCCTTTTATGTTCTTAAATTATTCGTATGCAGTCTTCATACTCTTATAGATCGTATAAAGGGCCTCGGTAGCTTCTTCGACGATTATAGGGGTGTGTTAAACTATTTACCCTCTTAGCATGGGGCATTACAATTTCAGAAGGCGCCATTGTTATTTCTGGTCTAAATCTTAGGATATTCAAGTTTGAAGGCTTCGTCTTCCTTAAGCATGAAAGCTTTATCGTTGCTTCATCAAGCTCAAAGTTTGAAGGATTTAGGCTTCATTGATATAATGAGTTCTATCTCCTTTCCAATAAATTGCAACAAAGAAGATCATCCTCATCATCCTCATCTCAAATGTGTTGTAGCCAAGATGATGATGATGATGATCATCCTCCTCTTCAATGTGTTGCAGCCAAGAAGATCATCATCATCATCTTCAATGTGTTGCAACCAAAAGGATTTTCATCTTTTCTCATGCATTACAGCTGAGGGAATCATCATCTTCATCTTTTCTCATGAGTCTTAAACAACATGTAGACACATACAAGGATCAATATTCCAAATACGCTTAAAGAGTCTATAGTATAAGAATAAGGCTGGGTACCTTATCCTGGTAACGCTAGATACGACTCACTTTGTATTTGTTACAAACACAATGATCCAATGCGCTTGTGTAGTTGACACGCAAGTGAGGGTATCCTATGCAATGAGATTGCATAAGACCGGATCACAAAATAGTAACCACTAGATGTAACTCCGCTAACTAGTTAGGTTTCTATTTTACTAGGATGACCTAGGTAACTTAGTCTTAATCTTGAGTGTATTATAAACTTCTGTTCACAATGGATTGTCCTTTGATTTGTATAGGTGAGAGTGGCCAAATGTTGACTCAATAAACTTGTCATTTTAGGGACAAGATCGAGTGGAGAGCTCAGAACGTAATTATATAAGAGGAAATTCACTCATTTTCTACTTTTAGGTAAGTAGATGAGTGTTCCCTGAAATGGTGTCTTCAGGTCTTGGACAAAGGGTCTAACCCTCTATATGGAATTAGAGGGGTTTCTGTTTATTAGTAGGACCAAAAGCAGGTTGTTCATTAGAGGAGCACTGGTATTTAAGGATTAGAGTTAAACTAAGGATAAAACGATAAATTGATCCAACTAGCGTTACAAACACTCGTGAAGGACTAACTTAATGTTATTAGTCTATATCCATTGACACCGAAATATATCTACAATGAAAAGAGTTCAATGGTGAGTTGTTAGTGGAGTGTACACACAGTTAACGAAAATTGATTAATGTGATTAATGAGTTAGTCAATTAAACTCATATCGTTGTAGCTTCTGATCTGTTGATATATTTCGTAAAGAATAATAAGATTTATTTATATTGGTTGTAATTTAAAATGTTCAAATTTACTTTAGGAATTAGTATAATGTATAGTGATACGTTATAATATAAAGTTTATCAAACTTTATTGTATAAATTTAATTTTGGATATGATTCAAAACTAACTTATGAGAGATAAAATATTTGAATGACTTCAAATATTAATTCATTCAAATATTATTGTAATTTGAATTGAATTTATATTAAAATTATTGGTTATGAGAGAAACTTATATTTGAATATGATTCAAATTTAATTTAAAATAATTATAAGATATTTAATTTAGCTATTAATTAATTAAAGAATTAATTAATAGTTTAGTTTTATTTAATTAAATTTGATTTAATTAAATCTATAAGATATTAGAGAGGTATTCATTCAAATAAGATTTGAATGAAATATTAATTAAATATGATTTTATTAATTATTAACTAATTGATTAATTGTTAATTAATTAATAGATTTGATAATAGAATCTCATGATTCTCTCCAACTCTCTTTCCTATTTCTAGAAGAAAAGAGAGTTATAAATATCTAGAAGAAAACAGTTCTCTTTAATGAATTAATCAAGAAAAAAAGTCAAGGATTTTACTCTTTGCAAAAAGAAAAGAGTTTCTCTCAAATATCTTTTGAACTTTTAGCCATCACAATTGATTCACACAAACCAACCTCATCTCAGAGGATTGAAAGGTCTCTGACGAGTGGTGTCCTAATTCGATGGTTTGCAGATTCAAAGAAGTCAACAAAAGTTGAGATGATCTGTAAAATCTTCTGCTGCCATAGGGCTTTTATCCCTTCAGCAACCGAGAGAATCATCATCTTCATTTTCTTTCATGTGTTGCACCCGAGAGAATCCTCTTGTTCATCATCTGCCATCGGTTGTGGTTTAGAGAATAATCATCTTTATCTTCTATCATTTGTTGCAACCGAGAGGATCTTTATCTTCATCTTCTTCCATGTGTTGCAGCCAAGAAGAAGATCATCATCATCCTCATCTTCAATGTGTTGCAGCCAAGAACATCACCGTTGTCATCATCTTCAATGTGTTGCAACCAAGAAGATCATCATCATCATCTTCTTCAATGCATTACAGCCAAAAGGATTTTCATCTTTTTTTTCATGTGTTGCAGTCGAGGATCATCTTCTTCATCTTCTCCCATGTGTTGCAGTCGAGAGGATCCTCATTTTAATCTTCTCCCATGTGTTACAACTGAAACGATCATCATCTTCATCTTCTTCTATGTGTTGCAATCGAGAGAATCATTATCTTTATCATCTACCATGTGTTACAACCGAGAAAATCATCATCTTCATTGTTTACTATGTGTTGTCGTCGAAAGGATCTTCATCATCATCTTCCACCATGTATTGCAGTCGAGAGAATTCATAATCTTTTTGTCGTAGAAGTCTCTCAAGCTTTCTAATCCCTTTGAGCTTTTCGATCATCTTCTCCGATGAGTTATGTAAGATTTCTTTCCTCTTCTTTTATTTTTTGTCCTATTCACTTTACACTTTTTCAAATGGCCAGTAATAAAGAAGTTGATCAACCTGCAAAGCAAGAAGCAATGTTTATGGAGGCTCACTCTGAGAAGAAAGACACTGACATTGTGCTCTTCGACAATCTTGTATCAGAGAAAGCATAACTTGATTCCATGACCCACAACGAAGCACTTTCCAGTTGAAGTGAAATCTTTGGGACAGAAGGGTGGAATCCATTCATCTTTAAAGGCAAGAGATACCTAAGACTACGGAGAACGTTGACATTGCACTTAAACTGCTCTTTGTAGAAAAAGTGATAAGAGTGAAAATGAGAGCAGAAGGAAAGAAGAAACAGATAGAAGAGGAAAGAACTATGAAGGAACAATTACAAACGGAGGAGGAAGAGAAAAGGGAATAAAAAGAAAAAGAGAGAAAAGAAAAAGAGGAAGAGTTCAGAGGGAAGAGAGGAAGAATTAGATGAAGAAAGAAGGAAACTTCCACACAAATGTTGAAACCGAATTCGAAAAATGACAACAAAGGCCCAAAAAAATAAAGAAAAAGTAAAAATTGGGGTATTAAAAATCAAAGTTCAGGCCCAAGGCATTAAGGCCTTGGCAGAAGAAAAGAAAGAAAGAAACTTAAGGGAGAGGGAAGAGCTCCTTAGCAAAACAGAAAAGTTGGCTTCGCGGAGAAGAGCAAGGGTAAAGCAAAATCAACTGAAGAGTTTTGCAAGGAGCTTCAGAATGAGTTGGTGGAATTAGGTTCTTTAGAGGATGAGGTTGTGGAAAGACAACCAAAGAAAAAAAGGGCGTTAGAAGGTCAAGACACCATAAGGCGAGTAAAGAAAGAAAAGGTTCGGCGAGAAGAGGAGAGCCTAGAAGTTGAAAGGGGAGATGTCTTTTCCGAGGACTTGGCAATTTATGGTGAAAAAAGGCTTCTTCCCGTTTGAGGCCCAATACCAACTTTTCTCACATCACCCATCAAAGCAGTAGGATGGTAAGAGTTTTTTAGAGGGGTGGATACAATTAGGCTTGGAGTGGTAAATTTGTTTTACAATGAAAAGATCAACACAAAGAATCATTTTCCATTTTAAAGGGGAAAAAGGTGAATTATGGGTAGGAGGTAATAAATGTGTTACACAAATTAGACTAAACCACGATAGGGAAACCAATCTTCAAGGAACCAACAACCCACAATATGCAAGACGCATTGGAAAATATGGCCTTGTTTGGGGCAAAGTGGGACATAACCACTAACGGATAGTATCAACTCTTTTTGCATGATTTAAAGACAACAACAAGCTTCTAGTTGGTATTTGTGAAAAGGACGATGATACCAATGCACCATGACATAACTTTTTCGCTTGAAAAATAATGCTCCTTTACTCTATTTTGGGGGAGATACCCGTGGACATGGACGAAATAATCTACAAGCATATAGAAGCCTGGTTGCAACATCCGCCAGGACCTAAGCCATTCCCGCAATTAGTTGAAAGGCTCTTTCTGAAGGCATGCCCTAAGTTAGAACAATGTCCATAAACTGCATGTGTCAGAGATGAAATGTGTAACACAGCCAATCTATGAAAACGAATGGCAGACAAAAGATAAAAACAAGAGGCAAAGCAAGATCAAAGGTTAATCATAAAGTGAAGGCGAAAGAAAAAGAAAAAGAAGAGAAAGTTGAAGATAAAGAAATCCCCCTTAACCGAAAAGGTGAGGCGAGGAGGATACATCAAGCTTAAAGAAAAAGAAAATCTCAAAGGCCATGGAATCTAAGGACACAATGCCTCTCACTTCCATCAAACCTCTTTCCACCACTCCAACACACTCACCCTTCAAATCCAAAACGCCAAGTTCATACTCGAAGACCCAAAAGTCCAAACCCACAAAATCCAAATCACCAACTCTTCCCAAAATTCAAAATAATTATCCTCTCCAAGGCGAGAACCTAATAATTCTCTTGCCTTAGTGAAATTCATCCTAACTAGCCAATCCAAATCACTAGATCTTGATGGTTCAAACCAGGATGAATTTCATGATTCTTTCTCTTACCCAAACGCATTCATTAATCAAGAGGACGAAGCAGGCAGATTCAAATTATCCCCAGAAAGAAGGAAGTCCAAAGAGAAGATTGTTGATGACCCACTCCAAGGGGAAAAAGAAACCAACCCTAAGGTAGATGACAAGACGAATCTCCCCTCACCGTCAAGAGAAATTATTGAGCCTTTGTGGAAAGACAAGAAAAAGGATGTGAGAGAAGATGAAGAAGTTGAGGCAGATTACATCTTCAAATTCATTCTGAACTAGTTTGTGAAACCATGAAGAGGGGATTTGAAGATGTAATGCAATGCAAGAGCAATCTACATGAGATACATTTGCGAAGTAAAAAACAACTACTGGATTTGGAATTGAAAGTTGACAATGCAAATGCCCATCCGCTAGAGCAAATCAAAAGACTTCAAGCTTAATGCAAAATCTCCAAACACAAAATGTAGAACTTAAATCGCAATATGTGAAGCTCAAGGAACAAAATCAAGTGATTATAGGGATGATAGAACGATCTGCTAGGCAGAATGATGTGCAGTTCAGAGCAACATTGAGATATCTTCACGCAACCATCTGCAACATCATTCTAGTGCCCGAGGTTCCTTAAGAAATAGCAACGCCCCTCAGATGAAATGACTCTTAGTACGCGACAAGGCAGAGTCCTCTTAACTGCATCCTTAGTAGTAAACTTGAGGTTTGATAATGTATATAAATATCCATTATTGTAGCTCCTTTTCTTAGAATAATAAAGTCAAAATGCGTAAGAAGAGGATCAAAATGAGTAACTTATATTGTAAATTCATAAGTATTCAAAAATACATCTTACATAAGAACCATACTTATTTTACGTGATTACAATGTCTAAACGTAGGATAAGTAAGAATGAAAAAGCTAGTGAATCGCAAGAAATATCTCGTACAAGGGCCACGCGATGGGAATGCATCTGTCAAATAACATTTTTCAGATAAAGAACCACATCATCATGCAAGGAGGGCTCACTAGAAGACAAAAATGGTAGTTAAAGTTGATATGACTTCACAAGACTGCAATCAGTGCTGACAATCTCAGAAGAACAGAAGTTTACCACCAAAGCTACCAATAAAAAAACTTCACCCCCTTCAAAAAGTAGGGGGTCTGGATGAGCTAAGAGAAGGTTCAAATTAACCAAAACCTAGAGATTGGTGGCAAGGGTTAGCCTTGCCATCGTCTGCACATTATTTTCTTCATCTTCTCCGATCAGACTGTAACGTGAAAGCTTAGAGTTTAGGAAGAGAAGAATCCACCCCTCCTCCATCCGTTACCTCACCTAACTTGTACGTCACTCTCTCCTCTTTCCATTTTATTATTTCTTTACATTGTTTCGTTTATATTGTATAATGGCCAAACGTCTTCATTCTTTAATACAATGCATCCTTGTACACTTTTCAATCCATCTGTGTCTTTACTGTTCATTCGTCTTAATGTTATTGGTAGCCTACGTTTATGTCGCATTCTTGATAAGTAGTCTTTATTTGCAACGCTTAGTGTGTTAGCTGAACGACATTCTACACTTGGCAAGTGTATGTCGCTAACTACCCAAGAAGGTAAGTAGCAAGGACATGGTTAACACACGTAAGGAAGAGTTTTCTTAATCTTTCGAGATGACTTTCTTCATTTGTATCCCAAAAGGTGAACAAGTGTGAATAATAGGTACCGAGAGGTCTCTGTCCTTAAACGTGATGCAGTTTAACTAGAATAAATAAATATTTATAGATCTAACTCACCTAGCTAGTCTTAGGCATTTGGATACCGAAAGGAGACCAAGGGTGGCGTTCAATAACTTCTAGAGGAGCACGCATTAATCATAAGATACTGAAGCTAGTTATATCGCATTGAGGCGGTCATATAGCTTGCTCGCCTGATATCATGAGATCTTCCTACGACACATTCTTCAATGCAAGTTAGTTTGCTTAATCCCCCACTTGCCATAATTCATTCTCATATGCATGAATCTCTAGGTGTAGGCATGTAGTCTTAATTCTTATATATATATACATATATATATATATATATATATATATATATATATATATTCACTTACCTCAACCATCCTCACACCTAG
>JBBPDI010000020.1:15362226-15389644 GCA_037974545.1 Cucumis variabilis
ATTATTACAATAATAACACTTTATTAATAACGTTCAATGGATTATATTTATAATCTACGAGTTTTAGGACATAAATCCCAACATATTCAACAATAGGCTTATTGATAGCATGTATGAATACTCATTATTATATCTCCTTGTATTAGAATAATGACGTTAAAATGCACATAAAGATGATCAGAACATGTTACTTGCATTGTAAACACATAAGTACTGGAAAATTTACTTTACATAAGTGTTATGCTTGTTTCATGTGGTTTTAATGTCTAAACGCAGGATAATGAATAAAGAATGAAACTAGTGAACTACAGAACACATCTCGTGAAAAGACTACAACCAGGAACTCAATTGCACTGGTGATTAACGTCTCCAGGCGAGGAACAAAGTTATCATGTGAGGAAGGGTTACTAGAAGACAAGAACAGTAGTTGGAGATGATGTAACGTGCGACAGACACTTTTTGGACAGACGACAAGTTCAGATGATAGAAGTTTCCCTCCTAAATGTTGCCTATATAAAGCCATCTTCATCAATCTACAAAGGGACATTTGAATGGACACGAGAGGTTGGAATAGGCTAGATATCTTAGAGATAGAGAGCCTTTTCACCGTCTATAAATGTTTCTTCTTCTTCTCTAATCAGTTGTAAAAGCGAAAAGCTTGACTTCTGAGAAGGAAAGAATCCATACTTCTGTTTCTCTCTAACTTGTAATATTTTTCCACTCTTTTCTCTCCCCATTTTTTGCACTTCTTTTTAATATAAGTTGTTCATATTGTACAATGGCCTAAGTTTTACATTCTTTACATATATTACATCTTTATACCTTTTCAATCCATCGTTTCTTTACTTTTCATTTGTCAAAGTGTTATTAGTAGTCTAAGTGAGTGATAGTCTTTGATAAGAAGTACCATATAACTCTTATCGCATTAGTGAGTTATATTCACTGCTTGGCCAGTGTCAATCACCAACTACTCGAGTAGCAAGGATAAGACTAATGCGTGTTAGGAGGAGCTTGGCAACAAACTCTACCTTAGCGAGATAACTTCCAAGTGTTATAAGTGAGCATTAGGTGTTGAGAGGTTGCTGTTCTTAATTGCAAAATTCTACAAGTGTTATAAGTGAATGATCTTAGAACTATCTCGCCTTATCAGACTTGTCATGTAGATCCTAAAAGGAGACTATGTGTGACATTCAATGACTCTGAGAGAAGCACGCCTTAATCATAAGTTGATTGAGTAAGATACATTGCATCAAGCTCTCACATTGCTTAATTGCCTAATGATGTGTAGACCTTTCTTTACTCTTTCTCGCATACAAGTTAGCTTGTATACAACTCCATTTCGCATCCAATCACTTCCCTTTATTCTCTAGGCGTACATAAGTAGTTAAACTTAGCTCTGATTCTTTTATACCATTGTAATTAATTCTCATAATGTCCAACTATCGAGTAATTTGCTAGAACTAATGTCTATCAACAATTTCTTGTGTTCGACCCTGGATCATCCAGATAAACCTACTATTTTGCTTACACTTGGAAAAGCAGTAGAAAAACTTATACTCGATGAGAACTTCATTATTATGTGATGAAGAGGTACATAGTGAACATTTTGCATGCTATAATTATCACCCATGACTCATCGCCTAGAATAAAAGCATGTTATACAGAGAGTTATGGTGAGCACATTATACACGATGACTGACTTAGTGATGTATTGGATTTGCGTTACACACACACGAAACTATTAAGTCCAAATCAAAACAATCACTTATCGTCTGTCATTTAGAACTGTAGCCACTTTCCAACAATGTACTTTTTCTGCCTTGCATCATCTCTACCATACCGAGATTCTAAAATGCTCCAAATATCTTTAGAAAATTTTTGAACCACAGACAAGTAAAACATTAGACTTGAAATATGGTTCAATATATGCCCGCGAACATTCTTGTTATCCTTTGTGTATTTTCATGATTGATTGTGGATTCTTTCTTTACTTGGTCAGCAACAACCACAAGAGGACCCATGGATGATTCGGGAGCAAAAGATGCTGAAGTGGTTGCTGAAGGATCAGATGGTGGATCGATGGTAAGAACATAGTTGACTTTCAGTTGCTCGAAGAAGAATAACAATTTTTAAGACTATCAACGGTAGTTTGTTCCATCAAACGGCTTGAGTTTGGACAGATCTAGTAGAACTTTGTTGGAGGTCTTGATCGTCATTGTGGAAAATTGCTTTCAGATTGTAGAGAAATATGTTAGAATGTCAAACAATATTGAATTATTATGTAGTGATGAACCACTGTTTTGAAAGCAATTTTGATTGATCGTTATACTAATGGTGTAGTTGGTTGCTCCTTAAGGTTAACACAACTTCCTTGTTCTGATGTGCACTCGTCGAAACAAGGAATAGAAACAAAACTATTTGAAGCTCATAACTTGAGTAAATGGAAAGGAAAGAGAATGTGGAGAAGAGGAGTGAGATAATTAAAGTGAATTCATGAGTGAGTAAAATGGTGAGAGGGTGTTGCATTTTGTAGTAGAGAACTTCCAAGTACCAGCTGGAAATTTAAGGAAAAGAATGGGGGAGAGTGAATCATGGAACTAGCAAGCACGTTCTAAAGAATGGACAAATGGAAACAGCTAATTATTACGATAAAGCACGAGCGTGGCAAGCAGCAAAACAAAAGATACATGGCTCGTGTGATTTGTGCTTAGACTTAATGGTGTCGTGTGTGTATAATGCAATTACAATACGTCATCGAGTCAGGTCATTATGTATAATGCACTTATCATGTCTCTCTTATAGCGTGCTTTAATTCTAGACACTGAGTCATGGGTCACGATTCTAACATGTGAGATACTCACAATGTACCTCTTCATCACGAAATTCTTAAATCCTCGTTGAGTACAAGTTTTCCTACTACTTACCAAAGTTCATGCCAAACAGTAGGTTTACCTGGGTGATCTAGGATCGAACACAGATTTTTTTTTTCAAACGTTAGTTTTACCATTAAGGAATAACAAAGGTAAGAATTGGCTAATTACATAGCGAGAGTCTGTAAGATGAAGTGAAGGCAGGAATGTCCGCATGTTACCATTCGAATAAGTAACGAGATAATTGTGATGCAATATAACTCATTAAGACATACTTGTGATTAAGGCATACTCCTCTCGAAGTCATATATGCCACACATGTCTACTTCTCAGAGATCCATATGACCAAATATTGATAAATGAGTTATATCTATAAGAGACCGCTTATGAATCTTATAGTATTTAGTGATTAAGGATTGTTACCTCTTGATATCCACTGTCCACACTTGCCCTCCTTTTGGGGTACAAGTGTTAGAAATATTCTCAGAAAGAAGCAAAGATCCTCTTCACGCGGGCTAATTAGATTCTAGCTACTTTCCCTCTTGGATAGTTAGCAACTCATGCTGGCCAAGCAAAAACAATAGTACAATTAACACATAAAAAATTTATAAGCAACTCTTCTTATCACGACCTATCACTTACTTAAGTTGTGGATAACACGTTGACTTACAAACAAAAGTGAAATGTTGATTAAAAGACTATATTGGTATAGAACACAGAGAAAGAGGTCATAGACCTATATACAATATGTAGAATACAAGTATGAAATATAAAGAAAACAACAAATGGAAGACAGGAAAATTGGATCATTGTTACAAGTTAGGGGATTAACTTAGATAGCCTTCTTCTTGATCACAATTACACATTCAGGTTCTCTCTCTCTCAAGGTTGTCTCGACCTCTTTTGGCCTATTTGGGCTTTCTTTGGCCTATTCGGGCTCCCTCTCTTGGTGAAGACGAAGTGGTTGTATAGGTTGCTTTTCAGCGGGAAACTTTTATTCATCTGATTGTGTCAGCTCTGTCATCTGGCCCTATGAGGTCACATCATCCCAACTACCATACTTGTCATGGATCCATGTCTGGGATTATTAATCAACAAGCTAGTTCCTATCACGTAGCCTTTGCACGAGGTGTCCTGTGTGATTGTTGTTTCTTTCTTGTTTTCCTACTTATCTTGCATTTACAAATGATAATCGCGTAAAATAGGAATGACAATTATGCAAGTTGTATTTTTAAATACTTATGTGTTTACAACACAAGTCACACGTTCTGATCATCTTCTTATGCATTTTGACCTCACTATTTTAACAAAAAGGGCTATAATAACGACCATTTCTACATGTTATTAATACAAGGGGATCAATAAAAAAATAACCAAAAAAATTATTTGAATAGGTAATAAAAATTACATCTTTATTCATGTAAGCATGATTACCCGAGCCCACCCATCCATCCGATCAAACGAATAGTAGCAGACGCTTTTGTTATGAAGATTTTGCTATCACGATCAACACAATTTGAATTCCTCTTTCATTTCTTAGGTATCTATACCCACTCACCTCTTCTAAAACTATCAACGTGGGACAAAAAAATTTAACTTTGCTTGTCTGCCAAGGCTCATTTCTATCAAGTTATTGCATAAGTAAAAAGAATTATTTCAGGAAAAAATTATATTATAGATCGAAAATTGCTAAATGTTAGAATTTCTCTAGTACACTTTTCTAAAATTCAGGGACAAAATCTTAAATAAAGTAAATATGATGCATATACGAAGAAAACTTAGGTCTATTTTTATGATAACTATTTTTGTTTTTAAATCTTTTTATTCAATAATTCTGCCTATTTTTGTTTGGAAAAAAATATGGATTGCATTTTTTGTTTTTGTATTTTCTTTTAAAGTTTCTCTTTTTCTTTTTGGTAATAAAAAACCACTGTCAACGTGTGTTCAACTCAATTAGTACCGCTATGTACTCGAAGACAAAAGGTCTTGGATTCAAATCTCCTACCTTCAAGGTGTATTACTATTCCATTTTTAAAAAAATATCGAACTACCACTAATCCATTACATTTTTTTGCACCAATATAGATACAAAAAATGTGAAATAAAAGAGAAATCAAAACATTTGATTCCTCAATTTTCTCCATGAATTGCATCATCTTTTCATTTTCATTTTTTGTTCATGTTGTTGCCTTGTATTTTTTATATATTATGATTTCTTTTAATTGAATCTCTCTCATTCTCTTAGAAGCCCAATAAAATGTCACCATATTTCTCTATTTTCACTAATTTTTGCTAGAAAATGTTCTTAAGAAAACAAATCTCCATTTTACGAGTATTTTTTTTTGTTATTTATTATTTTTGTTTGTTTTTGCTTTCCTTTTTATTCTACAATTCAATTACATATATATTTTTTCAAATTTTTTCTTTTTCAAGTATATTGATGAATAAGAAAGTTAGTTGTGGGGGTTAGTTGCCAAAGATGAACAAACCCAAGATCATTGAGTTGGCCACTAAATGGGATCTTGCTGAAGTTAATCATAAGAGGTGGTTTTTGCTATTTTTGGTTTCCTGAGAAGAATATTGGTATTGATCGTTAAAGGTAGTTGTTGGAGCCCGAAGTTGAAGGTGATTGTCGAAATTGATTATCAAACGTGATTTTTGCTAGAGTTTGTAAACTTGTTCGCAAGAATTTATTATTAGTGGTTAGAATTGGTTGCATGAAGGTGGTCATTGAAGTTGATTTTTGTTAGAGTTTGTTATCAAATGTGGTATCGAAGCCAAAAATTTGTTTATCGAAGTTTTTCGAAGATAAAGAGAAGTTGTCGAAGGGACAAAGTGGGCAGTGGTGTGGTATCTCAAATCAATGACAGTGGACATTGTAAATACTGGTCGACGTCAAAGATAGAAGGAAATGACTGGTTTTAGAAAAAGATAGGGACGACGAGCAACAAAAAAATAAGGGAAAGAAAAGAATTGAGCATTTGCATGAAGAAAAAGAGCTTTAAAACCTATCTCCTGGTTCATTAATGAAGGCATCAAAAGTTCTTCCTAACTCCTATACATTAATGAAGGTATTAGGGAGTTCGTACCCTAACTCCCAACGTCCTCTGTAATGCATCGAGAAAGGGGTTTTAAAATTGATTATTTTCATTCTCACTAAAGGAACTCTCGATGGTGTCCCTTCAGCATTAGAAGTTGTGACGAACTCCAAATGGTTGGTTTTAATGTCGAGAGATTCTTTTTTTTGTAGTATGATTTGAGATTTTTATGTATCTTCTAACCACTTGCAATGTCTTATTCGAGAAGAACAATTTTAGTACAACTTATTCGAGAAGCTCTTTGTGTGATTCATTGCTTCAAGCTTCTCTCAAAACTCTTACTCTATCAAAATTCCACACACATTTACAAGAACAATTTTAGTCAAATTCAATCTGGTTGTACTTGCTACTCTCAACTCCATTTCCTTCTAATCTTCATCTCTAATGTTGGATGTCTTAGAATCTTTATTGGAACCACCGGTGGACTCTTCTAGACTACCATCACCACTTAACTCTTGAGGAAGCACCATTGTGTGGTCGTCCCTTCAAAACCTTGTGTAACCCATCTTGTATCAACACATTCGTGACTTGCACTTGCCATAAGCAAAAGTTGATCATTTCATCAAATTTTACTCAACACTGATAACTTGCAAAAATACAAGTTATTGTAGATTCTTAAGTAAAATAGTGAAGTCGTACCACATGAAAATAGGAGAAAATAAAAAGAATAAGTAGGGGATTTAATTACTCTGTAAAAAGTTTACTGTAAAAGAAATTTATGGCTTTTTTTATCATCTTTTAGTGTTCTTATCGCAGATTATTAAGGAAAGAAGAGTGAAGCTCAACGAAGAGAACATGGTACGCGGGGAGATTCCACCAACTTCTACAATGCGAGGAAACAAAGGTTAGGCAATAGGGCTGCTAGCAAACAAAAGAGGTTGGCAAAAATGTCAGAAAATGACAATTGGGGCAGACGGCATAGCATAACTATGACTTTTTAGAAGCATTAATGGCACATGCCGGCTTGTTGGTGCCACTTTGGGTATATAAACGGAGTCCTCACCCTTTTAGAGTGTACATTCTTTGGTCCGAAAAGCAAGTTCTTCCCATTCTCCATTTTTCTCTCTATTATCTTGAGTTCTAGGTGAGAACCTAGAGCAAAAGAGAGAGAGAGAGAGAGAGAGAGAGAGAGAGAGATTCACCTCTTCCATTAATCCCTTTCATATATAGGCAAAAATCGGAGCTAAAGAGAATGAGAGATCAAACTCTGCGACATTTTCCTTTTATTGTATTTCCATTTTTGTGCTTTTACATTTTGATGCTTTATAAACAGGATATTATGGCCAAGAGGTCTAAAATAATACCGTGTATGAAAGTAATGTATTTTTTCTTCCACTCCCCGTTTTTTTCTTATCTTTGC
Source organism: Cucumis variabilis (assembly GCA_037974545.1). Taxonomy (NCBI): domain Eukaryota; kingdom Viridiplantae; phylum Streptophyta; class Magnoliopsida; order Cucurbitales; family Cucurbitaceae; genus Cucumis; species Cucumis variabilis. The sequence continues at coordinate 15,369,555 of JBBPDI010000020.1, forward strand.
CATATACATATGAGTGAATAGCTAAATGGTAATAAATAATGTATCCAATCTTAGGAAGTTATATTATGTGTAGTAAGAGTTCTGCTCAATTAAGTGTGAGCATCTTTACCCAGTTCATTCGAAAGAATAACAAAAGTAGAGAGCATAATCACTAAATACTTGAGAACCACTTTTACTTGAACACTTAGTGAGGAGAATGCAGCAAGACATTCTTGTCACTAAGCTCATCCTCTTCATACATGACAAAGAGGTTAATGTTTGTGGTAAAAAACACTGAGAGGTGTGTACCTCAATTGAGGATTAGCTACTATTACTACATTCAAAGACAATTAGATATAACACATCGTTTAACCTGAGTATTTACATCCCAAAAGGCGAGCAATTATGGTATCGCACTGAGAAGTACCTGCCTTAATTCTTGGTTAAAAGATGTTTGTATCACCCTGGGGTATTGAAGCATTAATCAATCTATTTAGTGGTTTAATTTTCCTTCCCTACCTTGCCTATGATGAGATCATCTTTTACCGCATCACATTACCATGTTTACCTTGCACCGCCAAGCACCGTAGTGTAAATAGCTAGGGTAACTTGTATAATGTTCATATATTTTACTTCACATTTTATATCGTATAATTTTACACATAAGTAGATAAGTTAGGAGCTCAAAATTTCCATTTGTTCGACCCTGGACTTACCAAGTAACCTCTCTTTGCTTATCCTTGGGCGATAGAGAGGAAAACTTGCACGAAAGTGTTTTAGTATCATTAATAGCATTGCATGACTGAAAATACACATTTTATCACATAATCCTAGTTTGCCATTAAGTAGTTGATACTTTTAAAGCTAGTAATGACAATCTTCAAATATAAGACTTGGGAGAACCTAAGCATGAAATGAAACCAATCCAACCAAACTCATAAACCTTGACATATATGCTTTTCTTCCTTGCAAACAACAAATAGTCAATGAACCACACTATTCAAAAATACTAAAACATGTATCAAGAAATTTTTTATGATATGGAAGGTTAAACAATGTTGCAACAACAAAGCATGCATAAAAATTCAAGAAACTACAAACTCTAACAATCTAATACCACTTGTCGTTGGGAAAAACTTCACACTTCTACCATAAAAAAAAAAGAAGAAAATAATAATGAAATTAAAGAAAATAATAAAAACTAGAAATGTAAGAATTAATGTGTGGAAAAACTCTAATTAGCTGGAGAAAATATTACAAAGCAGGAAAATCCACTATGTGAAAATTTCTACAATTACACAAAACAAGTTCTCCCTCTCTATCCCAATTACAAGAGCACCCTCCCAAAACTTTTATGCTACTCACACCTTCTTCTCATTCTTAAACTAGAGAATACAACAAAAATTTAATTTGAGTTTGAATTATCACGCCTCATCCTAAAGTTGCTGCTCGCAACCAAGTGGAGGCGTGCCCCCTAGACCTTTATCGCGTACTTCTAGCATCACGAGGTAACACGAGAAACGTCTAGTGAGCAGAAAAACTTATCTCTTTTCGCACAGCTTAGAACAACAACTTTCTTTGCACAAGGAAGTGAAATACAACAACTTAAAGTTGATTATTTTATCCTTATCGTCAGATCTTTAATACTTAACTTATGCAACGAACACAAGATAATACAGGGGAATGAGCACAAACTTCTTCTTTATTAACTTAACACTTTTACAATGTTCGAAAAAACTTACACTTTTCCTTACAACAATACTTAAAAGCATAATCTTACAGCCTCCCTTTGCCTGGTACCACTTTTCCAACTTTGTGTCTGGTTTACTCACCTCAACATGTAACAATGCACCGTTCCCTTTTTGCCATTAAGATGTGGCTCCTTACACTATGGTGGGAGAGGCTTAATAGAACTCTCTTGGCACTAGTACTCATCCTTTTGCTCTAGTTACCACCCACTCCCTTCTTTACCTCTTCAATTTCCTCATCGAGGCAGACGCTTAGAGGTGTAAAGTTTTTCCTTCTCTTCTTTCCCTCATTCACCCCGCAACCTCAAACTGGACAACAACCGTCAGGGCTTCCTTACCCTACCTCAGTATTTAGGGTTCTCATGTCTCTTTTCCCTACTTAGCTGAGATTTGGGTGTTAAGGTGCGACAACCTTACCAACAGACTCCTTAAATACAAGATAAGATGACACAATTATCCTATCGCATAAGGCTACAGAGACATTTTGTCTTCCCTCCTTAGCTCGACTATATAGCCTTAGAACTACCCTTTGTGTGGCCTCAACACCTAACAACCTGAAGAGGGAAAACACTTAAAAGGTAAATCAAATGAACTTAGTGAGTGATAAATTCGAGGAAAACCTTCTTGGGGTAACCAAAACAATAAAAATTTAGTTAAATAGCAACATATAAAGCTCATCACATAAAGCTACAAACCTTTCAACCATTAATACAATAAGTGCCACACTCACCACGTGCTCAATTCGCCTAGCAATTTAACACATATGGTCATCCACAATACAACCATCAGTAACCCGAGTTTCATTAGTATCTCAAACTTAAATTATATCCCAATTTATATTTCTTACCAAGACCTAGGGTTCTCCCCTCGTCGGGCTTGGGATTTACACTCAACCAGCGTTATGTGAGTTACCTGGGATTACTGTCCACGCCTCGTCATATTCATCCTTCACAAACCTGTGCTTCACATTCATCACGCGACATATCACAATCTCATTTAGACCTAGGATTTTCCCCTCGCCTTGCCTTGGGATTTTCACTCAACTAATGTCGTACAATAGGTCTCATCCCTTTAAGATATACAACCATTGCAACAGCAAACGGTGAGGTCAATTTTAGCTTACTTCCTTATATAAGGTGTTAGTGAAGGGATAAAAGCCCATGGCAGTGGAAGATTTTATAGAACTATTCCTCAATTTATTTTCTGAATCCCAAAATATTATTACATTGGCAAAATAATACATAAACTAATTTTTTCATTATAACTTAAAGGCTAAGCGTGCTTTCTAATTATAAATTAGAAAAAGAAAAACTTACGTAGTTTGACGCTTCTAAATCTACTAAAATTCAAAATTGGGAGACCACTTGTTATAGACCTTCTAATTCTCTAGGATGATATTGGGTTTGTGGAAACAATTGAGGTGAAAAAAGTTTAGAGAGAAACTATTTTTTTGCAGAGAGCAAAAACATTGGCTTAATTTTGATTAAGAAAAACTGTTTTTCTTCTATATATTTATAACTCCCTTTCCTTGAGGGAGTAGGAAATAATCATGAGATTCTATTAATTTAAAAAATATTAATTTAATAAATATTTCAAACCTACTAATTAATTAATTAATCAATTAATAATTAATTAAATCATATTTAATCAATACTTCATTCAAATCATATTTAATGAATATCTCTCCAATATCTTATAATTTGACAAATTCATTTAATTAAATAAAATTTAATATAATTAAATCAAATTAAACTAAACTATTTATTAATTTTCTAATTAATTAATAGCTAAATTAAATATTTTATATTTAACTTAAATTAAATTTGAATCATATCCAACTATAAATTTCTCCCATAATCAATAATTTTAATATGAATTTAATTAAACTAATATTTAAACTCATTCAAATATCTTATCTCTCATCAATTAATTTTGAATCATATACAAAATTAAATTTAGATAATAAAGTTTGATTAAAATATATAAACTTTATATTATAATATATCACCATATATTATACTAATTCCCAAAGTAAATTTAAACATTTCAAATTACAACTAATATAAATAAATCTAATTATCCTTTACGAGCTAGGAAGGGGACCTAATGGACCTATAGATCATAGGCTACAACGATATGAGATTAATTGGCTAAACTCATTAACCACATTAATCAATATTTGTTAATTGTGTCTACACTCCACTAAAGACTCACAACTAAACTTTTCTCACTGTAGATATATTTTCGTGTCCACGGATATAAACCAATAATAGTAAGTTAGTCCTTCACAAGTGTTTGTAACACCAGTTGAGTCAAATTAGCGTTTTATCCCTTGGTTACCTCTAGTCCTTAAATACCAATGCTCCTCTAATAAAAGACATGTTTATAATCCAACTAATAAACAGAAACCTCTCTCGTGCCATAGAGAGAGTAGGACCCTTTATTCAAGTCCTAGAGACACCATTTAAGGAAGCACTTATCTACTTACCCCAAAATCGAGAATGAGTGAATTTCACCTTGTGTAATTATGTTTCCAGCTCTACACTCGGTCTTGTCTCCAAAATGATAAGCATATTGAGTCACCAATCTGGCCACTCTCACCCGTACAAATCAAAGGACAATCCCGTATTAATAGGAGTTCATAATACACTTAGCATTGAGACTAAGTTACCTAAGTCATTCTAATGAAATATAAACTTATCTGGTCCGATCTTCAACAAACACATTGCATAAAATACCCTCACTCGCATGTCATCTACACGAACACGTTGGATCATTGCGTTTATATCAAATACAAAGTGTCCTATCCATAGTGTTAGTAGGATAAGGTATCCAGCCTTATCTCTATACTATAAACCCTTTAAGCTAATCTTGAACATTAATCCTTATATATCTCTACTTACTATTCAAGACTCATCAAACAACTTAGGATGTTAGTTTATTAGATTTGGGTTAGTAAGTCAAATCCAATAATATAATGAATAACATTTATTGAAATTACAATAATAACACTTTATCAATAACGGTCAATGGATTATATTTACAATCGACGAGTTTTAGAACATAAATCCCAACAGTTAGTAATACGTATGTTACACAATAAGAACCAACGAAAGAATACTATCAACAACAGATTATCTTTTCCACGCATTAAGACTTCGAACCCATCCTTAACTCATCACGAAAGTCAAACATAAATCTCTTTCGTTATTTAGGAAGGTTTCACAAATATATTAGTTAGAAAATACCCAAAGCAGACATTTATTATATAGATACTCATTTTGGTTTAGTATGAACACTTACAACATTCAACCATACTCGTAAATCAATAAGGAGAAAGACTTAACGATAATTGTGAAGGGACAAAAGCCCTATGGCAGTGGAAGATTTTACAGAATCATTCCTCAAATTAATTTGAGAATCCTAAAATACCAGTACACTCGCAAAAATAATTAAGAAACTAGATTAGAGATTTAAAGGCTAAGTATGCTTTCTAATTATAAATTAGAGGAATAATAACTTACTTGTTTATGTCTCTAAAGCTACAAAGTAATTCTAGAAATTGGGACACCACTCATTGGAAACCTTCCTATCCTCTAGGATGAGATTTGTTTGTGGGAACCAATTGGGATGGGGAAAATATTTAGAGAGAAATTATTTTTCTTTTACAGAGATCAAAATCATTGGCTTTTTATTCTTGATTGAATTGAGTAAAGAAAACGATTTTCTTTTAAGTATTTATAACTCTCTTTTCTTCTTGGAGTAGGAAAGTGAGTAGGAGATGTAAGATCCGTATCAGAAATTTAAGTTAAGAAGTAAAAGTTTTGACTTAGTGTTTGAGTTTTGGCGGTTTGTGTGGTCTTTGCAAGAAGAATTAAGTATTTTGCAGAGAAGGTTTTCACGAGGAAAATAGAAAATTAAAGGTTGTGAGTTAAGAAGTCAGCAAGGAAGAGTTCTTAGAGTTAAAGTGTGACCACGCGATAAGGTTATTCGCGAGAAAGGTTGGACGAGTAAGGTTCATCGCGGAATGAAGTTTAGCGAGAAGAAGTAAGGAGGTTCAAAGAAAGTTCACAAGTGTAGTTAGTGGGCACGTGTGGAAGTTAAGTTAAGCATGATTAAGGACACATTTTAAGTTTACATGTACACCACTAAAAAGCAGGAGCTTGCGATCTGAGAAGAGTTTAAGTCTGACTAAGCTAGTTTAAGGGCTCTATAAGTAAAAGGCCTCAGTCTTTTAATTAGAAAGAATAAATTAAAATTGTTGAAATGCTTCTGGTTTAGTTTGCGAGAAGGAGAAGAGAAGCTTTTTAGTAAATTTTGTGAGTGGTTTTTTTCTTAAATGTTTTGTGGTTCCGCTTTATCATTTTGAAAGATGAGATTTCTATGTAAGTGTTTCAAAACGAGATTTCTATGAAAAGTTTAAATGTGTTCATGATGGAAAATCACAAGCACAGCAGAAAAAAGATGGAAAATTACTCTAATTGCCCCTAATTAACATGCAACCCCTAAACTAAACAATTAAGGGTTTTAGGGAATATTACATTTGTAGTTTTTGTTAAACCTTGATATCTCCTTCTAATTCTAAATGAGACAACCACTAGAGGTCACATACTATCCTCCAGAAAAAGAACCGGGTTGTGGGACCCAAATTGGTGAAGAAAATAAGAGAGATAAAAAAAAAATTGGAAGGTAAATTTTGATTGAGATTCAAGAGTGTAAAATTCTAGAATTATTTAAAAATGGCAAAAGATCTTAAACCATTTGAAATTACTCATATTTATAACTTAATTACATGCAAAATTGCATGTATTTAAATTGCCAAATCTCAACACCTATTATTCCACTAACAATTAGTGGAACTTAGTGGGCTAGGTGTCTACATCTTATGTAGCCACATATCCCACTAATTGTTAGTGGGATTATCCAACAAAATGTTGGATTTTTTCACTAACTTAGTCCAAGGGTAAAATGGTCATTAGACCTTTTTTTGTCAAAAGTCAAACTTTGACTTTTCCATGTCAAAAGTCAAACTTTTGACTTTTCCAAGTCAAAAGTCAAACTTTTGACTTTTCCAAGTCAAAAGTCAATATTTTGAATTTTTACCATTTTGTCTGTCTTGACTAAATTCAACCTTCTGAGCTTGAATCGCATTCATTTTCCAAAATTTAAATCACATTTGAATATAAGGTCGGTCAAAGTTTGACTTTTCAAAGTCAAAAAGTCAACATTTTCACTTTTTACAACTTTGACCATTTGCATCAATTTCAAGCTTCCTAGTATGAATCTGTATTCATATTTATAGTATTTAAATCTTATTTAAACACAAAGTTCTATTTGAAAACTAACGGCTATATCACATATGTATGTTAGTTTCTCTCTCTTCTCCTAATTCGAACAATTCGACTTATTCCATCACACTGTTCTAAGTTTATTCCATATAAGCTAGTAGGGGAACCTAATGGACCTATAGATCATGGGCTTCAACGATTCAAGACTAACTGGCTAATCACATTTAGACCAAGTTAATCAACATTCGTTGACTAACGGGTCATTCCATTAAAGACTCGTAGTTGCACTCCCTCCACTATAGATTTATTTGGGTCCATTTGATAAAACCATGATTAGTAAGTTAATCCTTCACAGGTTGTTCATAACCTCGGCTGGGTCAAATACCATTTTTACCCTCGAGACTACATCTTTCTCCTTAAGTCCACTAATCCACTATTGAACAATTAATTTAAGGTCCAACCTATAAACTTAATCCCTCTCAGGACAATGAGAGGGTGGGGCCCCTTGTTCAAGATTGGATTCAGTGCTTAAGAGAACAACTAATCTACTAATCTTAAAGCGGGTAGGAGTGAATTCCATCTCGCATCCTATGTTTCCAGCTATCCATTTAATCTTACCCTTGAAATGGGAGGCTTATTGGACCAACGCTGATGAGTTGCCTTCACCTATGCAGATCTAAGGATAATCTCATGTGAACAGGAGTTCATAGTTAGCTCAGAATTAAGATTAAGTTACCTAGGTTATCAATTAATCGAGATAGTCAGTTCTAAACAGTAAACGGTGTTAAAACGTAAAAGTGACTATTTCATGGTTCAGTCTTATGTAAAAACTTTACATAGGATGCCTCCACTTTCATGTCTCCACATGAACGATTCAGGATCACCTCGTTTGTACTAACTACAAAGCAAGCCGCATCCATAGTTTATTTGAACAAGGCGCTCAACCTTTATTCATATACTATAGATTATTTAGGCTATTTACTCGAACTTCATCCATGTTTATGTCTTCACATAAAGTTCAAGTTTACTCAAAAAATAGCCTTGGAACTTAGTTTATTGGATTTAAGATTATAAAATTCAATTTCTCAATAATGACTTTATTGAACAGAATATGATTACAAACTATGAGTTTTAGGACAAAAAATTCCAACAGTTCAAGCATGATTTATAATGTTAAAGCTTGATTTGATTATTTAGATTTCAATACTATGAAATGGTTTTCAAACCATTAGTTGATTCCTTGAGATGATGCTAACTTTTATGTGAACATGAAGAGTCAAGGCTATCATAGGGTGTATGGACCACATGGTGATAAGAAGCTGGCTTATACGTTAAAAGGAGTGTATAAAGCTTAATAGCCTGAGCAACAAGGACGAATCTATATGTTCTTAGAGTTGTTGATACAGTAATCAAATTCGAGGTAATGAGACTAAGCGTAGAGAACGATTTGGGATCCTTGGTGAAAAGGAATAAATGTTAACTAATGTGTGTTTATGTGAAATTGTTAAGTTATAAATGTATTTCTTTTATAGCATACAGAAAGGTCTATGCGAAATGAAATGATTTGATGTTGTTTATGCAAAATGATGTTTATGACAAGGTATTGCGAAAAGGGATTTTATAAAACCTCACTAAGTATTTTAGATTTGTTCTTTAAAATTTATCTTCCAGGACTTAGGTGTTGAGGTCAATAGAAGAGGAAGCTTGGGCTTGCTAAGTGAGAAGCTGTCAGGTGTCAGGGTCATACTTATCCAAGGCGTGTTTGCCTGTGGTCGTATGTTCTGAATACCCCCAATTTATCTTGTCTTTACGTCTTGTACATAGTTTAGCTAGTTTTTTTCAATTCTAGGTCGATATTCTTGGAAGTGACATTTCAGTATTTTCATATGCAAGCCTGGCAGAACTAAAAATGTTCAAAATGTACTATAGGGGAGGCATGCCAGTTAAATCCCTGCCCAAGCATTAATTGTACTCTTTGCAAGCACCCTTTTTCCTTGCATCGTCAGTCTTTAATGCTTATTCTAATGTCGATTTTAATGTATTTAATTTTTTCTCGCATTTTATAAACAAATTTCTCAAGAATGCTAAGAAAGGTTACATCATACGTCAACTTTGTCTGTGACTTTCGGATTTTAATCGGTTGACTTGTTCATCGAGGTAGAGTAAGTGCTGCACAATCGTCCGTCTCGAGGTTAAAACGCTATGATTGTGACAAGCAGTATCAGAGCCAAATTAGCTAATTGACAGTTGAGACAGAAAGATGTCGTCTATGAAACAGATGGGGAAGACCCATAATGAGCGATCGGTGGAAATCGAAGAGCAGATGCTCTATCTGGTGGTAGTTCCTGATTCCATCATCTCCTTGGAAACCCAGCTTAATGAGATTGCAAAGAAAGTTAACGCCATTGATGCGATGTCCAGTCGTCTGGACGTATTACCAATACAAAAGTTGTTAGCTAGAGTTGACATTCTAGAGTCACAAGTTATGAGAACTGAAAACGTCACCTATGAGCGTGGGGACTGCCCAGATGGAAGAATGAGTTATTGAGTTGGTAACTCTCAGAAGAGTATGATGGAAATGATTAACGGCATGGCAGAGGATTTTTGAGTTACCCTGGATGTCGTTAGGAATGAGATTGCAGAGGTAAACATAAAGGTAAACCTTACGATGCGAGCTATAGCAAACCAAGCTTCAACTAGAGGAGCAATTTTAGTTGGCAAGATGAAAATCCCTGTACCCAAGCCCTTCTGTGGGGCGAGAGATGCAAAGGTGTTGGAAAATTTCATCTTTGATATCGAATAATACTTCAAGGCCACGAACACCATTACAGAGGAAGCCAAAGTGACATTGGCAACCATGCATCTGTCGGAAGATGCAGAGCTGTGATGGAGGTCCCGGTATGTTGATATCCAAGAGAGACGTTGCACGATAAATACTTGGGACGATTTGAAAGAGGAACTTCGTTTGTAGTTTTTCCCCGAGAATGTTGACATTTTGGCTAGGTGGAAACTACGTGAATTAAAACACACTGACATCATTCTGGAGTATGTGAGACAATTTACGAGGCTAATGTTACACATATGTGACATGACAAAGAAAGACAAAATATTCTATTTTGTTGAAGGGCTGAAACCGTGGGAAAAGATGAAGCTCTATGAATAAAGAGTTCAAAACCTCTAGTCCGTCTATGAAGCAGCCAAACGTTTGTTCGATATGTCTAGTAACCCTCAAGATACGAGACGTCACCAAAGTTCTTCACCTAGAACAAATAAAAATGGCCCACCAAATTCTTCTGAAGCTATTAGTGGGAATAGAAGCCCAGATAGAGACTGCAAGTCCTCCCTACCCAACACAAGGAATACATGGCGAAGACATAATAGTCCGAACACATCAAATCGCCCTTTCAGTTGCTACCTATGTAATAGAGCACATCGAGTTAAGGAATACCCAAAAAAGGCAAACTTTGATGCCTTCCAGGCCACTGTAGAAGCAGATTCAGATGACAAGTTGAGTTAACCTGAGAAGGAAGTGGAGCAAGTGGAGGAAGTTCAGAATGCCAGAGTGGGAGCCATAAGATTCTCTTCTCTCTAGAAGAAAGGGGGAAGACAAGTAGAAGCATTAAAGGGGGTCTAATAAATGTTGACACCTGGATCAATCGAAAACATGCAAAGAGCACTATGGTTGACTTTGGTGCAACCCATAACTTCATAACGGTGGTAGAAGCCAGACAGTTAAGCCTTCATTGGAAGAGGGATACAGGAAAAATGAAGACCGTGAATTCTGCAGCTTTATCCATTGTCAGATTAGTGAAACGAGCAGTGAAACAGCTGGAAAGATAGAGCAGTCCTGTTAACTTTGTGGTTGTAGGTATGGATGACTTTGATGTAGTACTTGGAATGGAATTCCTCCTCAAACATCAAGTGATCATGATGCCTGCAGCTAAGTGTCTGGTGATCTCGTGGTCCATTCGCACCATTGTACAGACTGACTACGCCAACCTAAAGGTTTAAGAATGATCTCAGCCATGCAACTGAGAGAGGGTCGTGTTTGAGATGAAACAGTGTTCAGGGACATCCTGCCTATGCCTATCGATTGCTAAGGAGAAATAATTTGAGAAGACACAAGGTATGTCACAGAGGAATTTTGTGATGGGATGCTTGATAGCTTGTTGTGAGGCATTGTTGTAGTTAGCTAAACTTCGAATACAGTTGAAAGGATTGAGAGCGGGAGTCGTTAAACTTGAAAAAGCTCTATATAAAGCTCAAGTCTTTTTACGAGAAGAAGAGAAGAGATGGGTGTGCATCGACAACCGTGTTTTGAAGCAAGCCCCGAGGAAAGGTCTAACTCTTAGGTCCGTAAGTATGACCTAACCTACTGAAGCTTATGTCGATGCATTTGATTATGCTTTTGGCAATGTCCCGATGCAGAGTGGATGACCCATCGCATCTAAAGGTCAAAGACTGAGTACCACATAAAGGAATTCTACGGTGTGTGAAGAAGAAACGCTTACCATGGTAACCAGTCAGAGGGAGGGGAAACAGTATTCCCAGAGATCTACTGATGTCAGGAAGACGAATGACAATGTTACCGACCACTTCAGTACTCAGCCAGGTCTGACCTCGAGTCAAGTAAGGGGACAAAGAGACATGCTCAAACTTGATTTTAGGTCAGAACAGAAGAAAAGAGCGAATAATTGAACAGTTAGTGCCCTTAGTCAGAGGAACAATCATGTGGTTCCGTATATGTTGGCTCGTATTCAGGCATGTTAAGCTGATGACCAAATGCGAGATACGTTGAAGAAGCCCATGTGAGAAAACTCTATCACACAAAATGGCATGAGTTTGGTGAAGGTCGGCAAGTTAGAGCAAAAGAATGGGGTTTAGTCATTGAAGGCAACCCAATCTTGTGTTATAGTTGTGAGAAATTTGTCAACTGATAGAAGCTCAACAGAGAGTGTTGGTGGTAGACAGCCGGTATTATCGTGCCTTATTGACCCCTCCTATGTCGAGAAGAGTCCTTAAAGCAAAGATCAAGCATCACTCAGGTTAGTCTAAATAGAGTCTCAAAGCTATCGAAAGGATAGGCAAATAAAAAGCATCGCCCTTGGACTTTTGTATGGAAGATCAGGTCATCGTCACACGGTGACCAGAATGAACTCGGTTTGACTATACAGAGATCACACCCTCATAAGAAGATACAAGGGACTAGCGGAAATAAGAGGAGTCCTTGCTAAGTGGAGCAAGGAGAAAAAGAAGACCCACGAGAAGGATACACAGGTTCATGACACAGCGGAAGAACCTCTCCATGGAAGAAGCAATTAGAAGACGTACCAATGACCGTAAAGCGTGGAAGCAAAAGATCGAAGGATTCCAGCTTTGTCAATCGATGGGAACGTCAACTGTTTAAGTGTGGGAGTTTGTCATGGTCATACTTGTCTAAGCTCGTTTTTGCCTGTGGTTGTATGTTTCGAATACCCCCAATTTATCTTGTCTTTACATCTTGTACATAGTTTAGCTAGTTGCTTTCATTTCTAGGTCGATATGCTTAGAAGTGATGTTTTGACATTTTCATAAACAAGTCTGGCAGAATTTAAAATGTTCAAAATGTACTATAAGGGAGGCATACCAGTTGAATCCCTACCCAAGCATTAATTGTACCCTTGGCAAGCACTCTTTTTCCTTGCAACTATTAGTCTTTAATGCTTATTCTAATGTCGATTTCAATGTATTTAATTCCTTCTCACGTATTATAAATAAATTTCCCAAGAATGCAAAGGAAGGTCACATCATACGTCAACTTTGTCTGCGAATTTTGGATTTTAATCCATTGACTTGTTCATCGAGGTAGAACAAGTGTCGCACAATCGTCCGTCTCGAGATTGAAACGCTACAATTGTGACACCAGGCGTTTAAGGTCAAATGCTGTTGTAGTATTTTTGGTTAAAGTGTTGTATCTCTGTATTCTTGTCTAAACGCCTTATTGGAATAAAGTTAAAGTTTGTTTTATCTATTCCGCGTTAAGTTCTAATCGCCTTAAGTTTATTTGTTAAATGTTCTGGCGATTAAGCTACATTAAGGAAGTTAAAAGGAGTGTCTTTGACGGTAACACGTAAAGGATACTTGAGTCGCATCGCGTGTCGTGAGACAGACATACAAGTCTACGAGACAAGGTGTGACAGGAGAGAATCATGAGATTCTATTAACTTAAAAAATATTAAATTAATAGATATTTCAAATTTACTAATTAAATAACCATTAATCGATTAGTTAATTAATTAATTAAATTATATTTAATTAATATTTTATTTAAATCTTATTTAATGAATATCTCTCCAATATCTTATAGTTTTATATTAATTTAACTAAATCAAATAAAATAAAACAAAGGAAAATTTTTAAAAATAGTAGATTTTACAAAATATTTATAACCTATAGCAAATTTTATCATTGATAGTCATTGATATGCTATAGTGATAGAAAAGTATTAGTGATAAAATCCAAAATTTTGCTATATCTAGTAAATATTTTTAATTAACAAAATATTTTTTTTAAAAAAAACTTAAGTTTGAATTGGGATAAATTCACACAATTCCAATTTTCACCTTACAAAAAACATGGGTTTGATTTGGGATAAGTTGGCAATATTCCATTTTTTACCTCCAAATAAATTCGAATATATATATATATATCAGAATTCATCAAACCTTATATCACTTTTTTTTTTCACGCTTATGTCCAAATGTATAGTGTGATTAGTTTGCCATATTAACTGGAGCCAAAGTTAGGAGCAAATCACATGTTTTCTTTTGTTTCAGCTTATTTTCGAGACCCACCCACTCATACATGTGCACGAATCTCGAAAAGGGTGCATTTGTTGAGCATGGAATTTTGGCCAATTAAATTCCATCACATCATCACAGCAAATATTGTGGTAATTATATTTTTGTTGAATTTTGATAATTATGCTTACTCAACCTAACCCAATTCAGATCCAATAAACAAATGGTCTCAAGCCCAAGCCCAATAAACAAATGGGCTCAAGCCCAAGTCCAAGAAGCAAATGGACCCAAGCCCAAGCCTAACAAACAAATGGGGCTCAAGCTCAATTCCAAGAAGTAAATGGGCCCAAACCCAAGCCCACCAGCCCATGAAATTTCTCTATAAATAGAAACATTTGCCATTCATTTTGGAAGACTTTTGGATTGAAGGAAGAATTGAAGCTCTAAAGTACTGAAGCTCTGAAGAATTGAAGATTCAAACTTCTACAAGTTCTTAAGACGTGCAAGTCCATATCAACCTCGAGATCCACATCTTCTGAAAGACTGAAGATTTGGAAATTAAACTTTCATTGAATTCCAGAAGATCGAAGTTCCAAATCGACTTGTAACTACAATATCCTGAAGATCGAAGATCGAGAAGCCCTAAGTTTTTAACTTGTATTCAAGAGAAGGCATCAAAGGAGTAAATACTAGAGATTGTATTTACAATATTCATCAATATATCAAAGTTCAATTCCACAAAATACATTTCTTCAAAATCTCGTGTGAACAATATTATATGTCAAGTATGAATGATGATAGATTTGGAACACACACAAAAAGGTAAAAAATTTGGTCATCAAGATATAGTATCATTCGTCTGAGCATAGGATGATCTATATATTTCAAATACAGTATATTTAAATAGCTAAAAAATGAGACATAATATTCGAAGTAGCATGAAGACAGTGTATTTTGCAAACAACATTCAAATTTGATAAATCTTAACTAAATCTGCTATTTTGTTGCTGGACAAGATTGCAACAACCTCCCCTATAATAATGGCAAATATATATACAAGATTTTCAGTTATATTATATTTTAAACAATTTATCAAATAATACATAATGTATATTTCTAATAAAAATTTGAATATAACTTTTAGATCCTTTTCCTAAAATAATGTCATATATAAATACAATATTTTCAACTTTTTTATATTTTAAACAATTTATTAAATAATACGTAATATGTATTTTTAATTAGAATTTGAATTTAAATTTTAGAATAGTAATTATGCCTCAATGGTATTTTTGCAATTATTTGAATCGTTTCTTTTAGGTTTCATTTGTAAAGGAACAAATTGCCTTGAAGAAGAAGAAGATGAGGCACAGGAATAAGACAGAACATTTAAACAAATAGGAACTTGCTCTTCAACCGTTCGCCAAATGCTTTCTTCAATTGATTGGAGATTTTGGAGTGGACGAATGGAATAAATATGGTGTGTAAAAATGCTTTTCAGTGGAGGAAAACAATGGAGGGATGCTTTTCGGAAGAATGCTTTTCGGTGGAGCAACAAATGTAAATTAAAAAATTATTGCTAGGGTTTCAAAGTGGACATTTGATGCCTTCAATTCTATTTTCAATGCTTGCACCATTTGAATGTGATGTGAAATTGTTGCAGACATTGGGTGGAATTTTATGGTGATGGTTTTTTTATTTTTTTATTTTGGGGAGAAATTAGAATTTTCATAGGGTTTAATTGGTTGGGGGAGTTTTTTTTTTAATTACAGTGTATTTGGAGTTTATTCCATTACTATATTTAAGATTCAAGTTTTTTAGTTAGGTAGGCGCATTTAAGACAATGCTCCGACTATTTTTTTTTAAAAAAAATTCTATTTTGCTATTTTGTCAATTTAAAAATATTTTTTCCATTTATCCAAAGCAAACCTCTTATTTTGTCATTCTTCTTGTCGGTCCAACTAATTACCACTTTATTTACATATATATTTTAACAATGGTCTTGGGTTCAAAACTTGATCTTGCATGTAATTTTTAAAATTTTTAGTTTGTTATATCAATCCAAATAAAATTAATTTAAATCAATTTGTATTGAAATTTCAATTTTTTTATGGGACGTTTGGAGGAGGAAAAGAGTTATGGGAATAAGGGTTATGATAATATATCCTACGATTATGATAAAACCAATATTATGATAAATATGTGTTTGGGGGAAGGACTATGATAGTAGTGTTAATGAATTTTTTTTATATATAATGTATATCCAATAAACAAATTTAATATATTTATTTTGGTAAATCATATTAGGAAGTCATTTCAGCCAAGCTTGTGTATGCAAATAATGTTTATCAACTTAATTTTAATTTTAAAAGATAAACAAAAAATCTTTGTTGGTTAATCATTTTGTTATTTTTTAAATAAAGCCATGTTTCTTAACTACAAGAATGGAATTAATAACCAAAATTTAAAAATAATAATAATAACAAGTTTTTAAAATCTATATTTTTCTTCAATTTTTTTTTTTTAATATTTGTAAAGTAGGTAACTAGTTAATAAAAAAATGTCCAAAAGCTAAATTTTTATAAAAGAAACAAAAATAAAAACCAAATGATTATTTGTATGAAATGATCTAAATCTTTTACTTTCTATTTTTTTAAAAGAATAATCTTATAAAATTAATTTTCATAAGTTTCTTTCTAATTTTATTGTCCACCCTCTACTAATATTTTAAAATACAATATCGAGTTAAAAAAACTAAAACTAAAACTAAAATTTAATACTTTTCTAAGAAGGAAAAATAAAATTGAATATCTTTTTTAATCTTTACAAAATCTCACTAATACAAAAATAATAGAGTTGTGAAAATTTAAAAGTAAAGAATGGGTGTTATGGAGGAGGTTTTGGAGAGGGGTTATGGGGTTAAAATAGTATAAGGGGGACTAGGTCCCTAAACCCTCTCTTATAGTAACTCTCCTCAAACGAGGAGTGGGGAATTATTATAATAACTCCAATCACCATGAACCCTCCCCAACATGCCTAAAAGTGAAGAAACTAAAACCAAAGCACTAGATGGGAGAGTAGTTTAAAATGTTTAATTTCTTAACTTTTGTGAGAGAAAACGAAGAGAGGGAGGGAGAGAGAAGTTTCCTTGAAATGTTTGACTTTTCATTGAAGAGATGCTTTTTTGCTTCTTTTTTTTTCAATTTGAAAGCACTTTATAGAGAGAAGAAAGCTTAAAACTTATATATTTTTACATCTTTTTAAATATAAATAAAAAGGAACACTTGCAAAAATGTCAAAACAAGTTATAATAATTAAGTTCATATAGCACATATACTTTATATTTGCGAAAATGACAAAAACAAAGTCCAACCCACACATCAAGAGGTAAAATGTCACAAATGCTCTTGTTACTAATATACATTTGATACACCTTATACACATCTGATACACTTAATACCCCTTGATACACCTGATACTTTTGATAGATACACTTGATGTCACCTAATACTTTTTTATACACTCGATACCTTTTGATACAAACATGAAACATCTTGATACACATAATACTCCTCGTTACACTTTATTCTTCTTGATACACTTGATACCCCTTAGGGCTTGATATACTTTATAAGTTTGATACACTTAAAGGCTTCACTTATAAGTTTGACACACTTGATACATCGCTAATAAACTTGTTATGCTTCATTGGTACACTCAAGAAATTTGATACATTTGATGTACATGATATATTTGATACACCTGATGCACTGCAAATACACTTAGTATTCTTCACTTATACATTTGATTGATTAAATACACTTGATATGCTTGAAGTCCTACTTATACACTTGATATATTATTGATATACACTTGTAAACTTGATTCATATACTTGATAATGATTCACTTTACTGATATGTTTGAACAATATATTACTGATATACTTGATAATAATACACTAAGTTATATCATTCATAAACTTAATAATACCTTAATGAACTGCATAAAATTTGAAAAAATGAAAATCACGTAGTAAGTATATGAATATCATGAGATTATCATTAAATGATCTTTAATGATACCTTAATACCTTAATAATACCTTAATGATCTTTAATGTTGGTTTTAAACTGACATTAAAGATACCTTTCTTTAAAAATGACATAAAAGTATATTATTATATAGGTAAGATTCGAAGTCTTGCATTGCCTCTACCATCTCTCTTACTCACCCCCTTGTTCGGCTCTCATCTAATGTCATCACCAGCGTTCAATTTTAGTTGTTTTATTTCATATATTAATTTTATTTTTTAGTTGTATTGCTCCTTTTAACACCTAAATAATTTTGTAAATGTTGCTATGCACCACATGTATAAGCTTGCTAAATGGACTTTTTTTTTTATAAAGAAATAAATTTATCGATCAAAAGCTTGCTAATATAGATGGCTCATCAACGATGCCACCATCGGCACTTCGAATTCTTAATTCAAAGGCCTGTAGAGGTACGCGCTTAGACTTGTGTAATATTTACATATACTATGAATCACTGGAAATTATGTTGCGTGGATGGGACTGACTTAAGCTTTTTCGATGATATTCTTTTTGGTTTTGTCTTTTTTTTTTTTTAAATATGGGAAATGAAAAGAAATCTTTTTTCTACCAAAATTTTTGTCGAATTGCTACTACCATTTAAGATGATCCAAATGAGTATATTGGTTTTCTTTGGACATTCTTACTTCCAAATTGCATTAAATAAGACATTGTCAACGAAGAGAGGTTGGAAAGAAGATTATGAAACTGAAACATTCTTCATCCTTCAAGAGTCTCCTGATATTCCAAGAAGATGTCCAAATATTTTTCAATCTACTTCGTGGGAAGAAGGGTAGTTTTTTGTGGCATGTGGGGGTGTGTGCAATAGAAGAAATGGCTGCAAGAGAGTACAATTAGTCAGACTCTCATCTTTGCAACAAGATCTTGACGTTGGTCATTTGTGTTCTGGCCTATTATTGGTTGCAACTTTTGTTATTGCTCTTTCATCAATGTATTTTTTTTTCTTTTTTTGCAAAGGATAATAGTTAAATTTCTTACTTTCTTTGTGTTTGGAGCCAAGTTGTATATAAATGTACACAATATTAAGATTTTATTTTGTATATATACAAGTAAGAGAGAAATATTATAGTTTCTAAAACACCATTGTTGACATAACTCGAGACAAATAATGTTGAATTTTAACTATTTGGAGTCATAAAAAATGGACAATAATGCAACAATTTAAAAAAATAAATTTGGAAAAACAAATCCAAAAGACAAGTGTCACACTCCGCCCAAACACCTGCTTACTCGGCCCGAGACGTGGGGTAAAATCAGCTGAAGCCATTCACCTCCAGAACAACCTAAACTGACACATGACATGAACACTTTAAATCATTTAACAGCAGACGTCTTTCAATAAAATAAACATTTAAAATAACGGTAAAATCGTAGTGTAACTCATCCTGAAAGCCTTCTCATTAATGTATAAATCATGAAATATATATTTTTAACTAAACAAAGTAATACTTTGAAACAATCTCTTTATTTCATAATTGAAAACCAAGTTAGTCTAGCAGTAAGTTTAGCATGCCGAGATCCACAATCTGTACCTAGAAAGTGGGAAAACATTTGTAAAGGGTGAGCTAAAAAGTCCAATGAGTGAATTTTATAAAACATGCTTTTCAAATGATTTAACTTCAAATTCTATCTTTACATAAATAAATTATGAAACATATAACATAAAATCTTTAAAACTTTCTTTCAATTGTTATACCACATAATCACAAGGTGGACCCTCTGATGGCCCTCATCTTATTATATGATATTTACGAGGCAGAAACCAGGCATCAACAGTGTTCTATCATGTTTAATAAGTAATTTTAGAAATCAATATGTCACTCACAAGCTATTGCTTGTGGAGCTTGAAATCAAGTTTAGTAAAAATAGCATTTAAAACATTTTGTTACTCACAATACTTAATCGAATCCTTGGTTGTTAAATTTCTTCTAAAGTCTCCTTGATTTAAAAAATTCACATTTAATCCTTAATTGATCCCTTAAACATGAAAATATCTAAAACTTCCTTTAAAATTTCCAAAAATATCATGACAACTCAAACAGCCCAAAAATGCCCATTGACATGGTGGATGGGGCTGGCCGCACGCCCATGGCCTGGGACCTTGCCACATGCTAACCTCACTGAGGTAGACTGCGGGCCGCATGCTAACCTCGCAATGGGATTGCCACATGCATCCTTGCCGCTTA
>JBBPDI010000020.1:15389744-15399896 GCA_037974545.1 Cucumis variabilis
CTCTTCAAATAAAACAATCATTTTAGAATCTTTTTCAGATACATTTGAACAAGTGCGTGTAAGAAGGGGTATGAGAGGGAGTGAGTAAGGGGGGAGTTGGGGGAAATTACCAAAATTATGTAAACCCTAATACTACATTTCCATAATTCGGTGTTTACTATTTTAGCCGACTCCACTCCTTGTAAATTTGAGTCCAAACACTTTTTAAATGACAAATAAAATATGTTCACGTAATTAAATTTTTTTTATATATGTTATACGTTAAAAATTGTTTGTAATAATTTATTTTAATTTTTTTTTTTAATAGATATGAGAATTATGTAGTTGTCCATGACCCCTATATGTACATCATATTGTTTCACCTTAATTAACTTTGTAAGTTTTTTGTTTGTTGTTGTGTTGGTTTTGGCTTTTTGTACCATATACTTTTAACAACTCTACAAACGAGTCGTAGAGTTCATTTGTAAATACACACCAACAAAAAATATTGCATATGTTTTCTACTTTCTTCTCTCTTTATTTTACTACCGTTGCTGACACAAGTTTCTACCACTTGGATTTGCAAAAAGTATATTCAATTTTCTTTTTTGTTTGTGTGATTTGAGATATGAATGCTCCATATATATATATAACATATGTGTATCAAATATCATATTGTGTATAGTTTAAACTTTGACAATATATTCTTCCAAGCTACTGCTGTATTGTTGTTGTTTGTGATGTTAGGCATACAAAGCCACTGTTTATTTATTGTAACTTTAGGATTGAGTTCATCTTATAATTTATATATCTTATTGTCACGGTTACAAATCAACAATTAAATAATATAAAAACATATAGAAATCGACTCAAATATATATGTGATTGATCATTACTAGTGTGTTAACTACATTTACGAGGTAGAGAGAGAGTAATATTATTAGAATAATGGTTTATGACTACAAAACGACGTCACTAAGTAAGAGAGTTTATATATTACACTTTTTTAAACCTTAAGGTTAAAATTGTAAATAGTCATAAATAAATACGTGCGTTGAATATAAATATTGGAAAGCTTTTGGGGTTGTTGTCTCCAAATCCTCGTTAGGGTATGTCATCCCTAAGTCCCCCATATTTGAT
Organism: Cucumis variabilis; assembly: GCA_037974545.1. NCBI lineage: Eukaryota > Viridiplantae > Streptophyta > Magnoliopsida > Cucurbitales > Cucurbitaceae > Cucumis > Cucumis variabilis. Next base: position 15,390,864 of record JBBPDI010000020.1, read on the forward strand.
TGTTTGTAGCGTCAACTAACGAATGCAAGACATTTGAATAATCACTATGTATTTGTTTTCTCCCTACGTACTAGCTGATTAGTTCAGAAAAGATATAAAGATTATTGAAAACTTAAAATTAAAAATCCCAAGAAAAAACTTCATTCAGTCTTTTCTTTTTTCAGTAGAACCTAGTTGGCTTCAATCAAATAAAGGGGCAAATATTTTTTTTAGGGAAATTTAATTTAAAAAATCAACTGAACAAAACTCTAGACTTGTTCTTTCTTTCTTTCTTTTTTTTAGAAGGGTTCGGTGATTGAGAGCATGTTTTATCTTGAATTAGGAACATGTCATTCAATTTAATAACTTTTTTCAGTAAAAAGTTTAAGATGAGAGATTTGAATATGGAACTTGTTAGTTTCTGATACATACAGATGTCAAATTGAGCCAAACTCTGGTAAATCTATTCAACTTAAGAACTTAGATATCATGATTATCACACACACAAAAAAAAAAGACATAAATCACACCCAATAATAATCTCATCTAAACTTTCTCGTTATTTGTCATATTTTTTTTTATAATTTCTAACTAAAAAATTCACAAGGTTCACATTCACAATACTCAATCTTTTCTTTTAATGTTCGGGACAAAAGTTTTAGATTTATTAGAAAGTATAATTATATTGTTAGTTACTTGGATTTTTTTTTATATTTTGAGACCTATTATTAATAACGTTAAAGATTCTTATGACCTCCATTTCAAACTTCTACATACAAAAAATCCACCATTTTCACATACCCTTCTCCCCACCTCCTTATTATGGAGTTTGGAAGTTATGTTGATTTGTTGTAGACGTTCACCGTTGTTGTTGCCTCATCGTTGACAAGGATTCACAAGCGGAAAAGCAAGAATCGAATATGGAATAGTTTTCATTTTTAGGTTAAGGAGAAATAAAATTTAAGGACATAATTGACTTTTCACTATCAATTTGTCCTAAAACTCAATTTTTTTTTATTCAAACTAAATTCTAAAAGTCGTCAACCTACCTCTTTTTTGCAATTTTCCAACCTTCTTTTAGTTTTGTGTTTATAGCTATTTAAACAAATTAAATAATACAATTCTATCACTAATCTTGATCCTTCACTTTTATACCAGGATAAAACTATGGTTTAAAATTATCATTTGCTAGATTTTAACACTATGTAATTGACTGATATGCAAAATAATAATAACAATAAAAAGAATGACTACCCAACTTCATTTTGAAACAAATTGTTTTTTTTTCCTTCAATTTTTTTATTTGCTCTAGTGGGTTTTTTTATGGATAATTTAAAAAAGAAACTGATGTTTAGTTTAGCCATGTGATTGACCATAGTACAATTATAAAATTAAATAGAAAAATGTTTGATAACTTTTGCTTTGTGTTATTCCTATGGACAACCAGGAATAAGTTTTTGGCCCCTTTGTCACAAAATACACATGCTAAAGGTCGAACCTGAAATAATCTTACTCCATTTATTGAAGTAAAGGGGTATTTGACATTTAACTTCACTTGAATTGGTGATGAAAAATAGGTTGACATTTTTCAGTTCGTTATTCACATTAATTCATACTTTTCACTTGTAAACTCTCCAAAACATTAAATTGGAAAATGTTTAAATGTTGAAAAGCTACTGTAAATAACAAAATTGCTAAAATCATTTATATACAAAATTTTATATTCTATCTCTAAACTTTCAATAAAAAAAATTTTATCATCAAGTTATGGACTCGAATACTCATTACTTTTTGCATTTAAATTTTCAAATTGAAATATATATATATATATCTTAATGTTAATATAGACATTTAAAAAAAAAAAGTTGACTAAAGTTGGAAAAGAAGCAAACTGAAAACAAATTACGTAGATATGGTCATTTTATTTAAATACTCACTTTTTCTTTTAATTCAATTGGGTTAATTATTATTTCAATTTCCTTAAAGAAAAAACCATTAACTTAAGGTTAACATAAAGTCTCCACTTAAAAATCAAAAAAATAATAAATTTCAAAATACATTTATATATATATATATAATATTTGTATTAACTGATCACAGTAAATAAAATTAATTTGAAGATCAATAAAAGTTTGAAAAATGAGAAAAAAATTAGACCATAAACCGAAAAATAGAGAAACAAATGAGAGATAAGGCGAAATGGAATCATAAATGGTATTCATCAATATACTAACATTAAATACATTTTTAATCCTTTATCAAACAATAAGGATATTAATGCATTTTTTGGTAATTTAGCATTGTTTTTTACATACATAAAGTTCAAGGTTTTGATGAAATTTTAAAAATTTCGAGCAACTTTTGAAATAAAATACTGAGTAAGCTACGTTAAAAGTACTTTTAATTATCTTTTTTTAGTTTTGAGAACGCACTTACGTGATTTTCATTAAAAAAAAAGTAGAAATAGTTGTAGTTTCTTTTGTTCCGTTGTTCAATTATTTTTATTGGTTTTATTTTTCTCAATTATTTTTATTGTTTTTTTTTACTTATTTTTGTTAGTTTCTTTTTCTTTTTTCTTAATTTTTTTATTGTTTTTTTTACTTATTTTTGTTAGTTTCTTTTTCTTTTTTCTTAATTTTTTTATTGGTTTTATTTTGTTTTTCTCAATTATTTTTTATTTCCTTTTCCTTTTCCCACATGTTTTCATTTTTCTTTCTCATATTTTCATCTTCTTTTCCAAATAACCACTCTATGTGGTTTTCTTTTTCTTTCTCTTATTTCCATCGTCTTCCCTAAATAACAATTGTCTTCCTCTTCCTCCTCGTCTTTCATCGTCTTCCTTTACACGACGTCTTCCTCTTCGTCAGATTTGAGTTTTTCTCTTCCTCTTCGCATGAATATGAGTTTTCGTTATGGGTCTTTGTCGTCCTTTTCCCCGTAGATTTCAATTTTCCTCTTTATTGTGGGGTTTAATCTTTCTCCTCGTCGGCTTTGTCCTTTAGAACCCAATCCTCATCTTGATCCCCATAAGATTACTAGAAGACCTTCCTATCTTTGTTTGATAAAGTGGGTGGTGTAATGTTTAATTGAATTATATGTGAATAAAACAATATGAATAAAACAAAAAACAAATTTCGAAGAAAACCAAGAAACAAGAAACAAGAAACAATTATCAAACACATTCATGTTTTTTGTTATAAAAAAAGAAGAAACAGGGAATAAAGAAACAGGAAGCAAAAACGTTACCAAACGGACCCTAAATGTACCGTTAAATAATAAATGTATGGAACTTAAAACAGTTAAATACAAAATTTCTTATCATTTTATTTTTTAGAAATGTATCTTATATTTAATTACAAATTTTCAATCAATCAGGGATTTTGAAAGCTCAATAACTTTCTTACTTTTTTTTTCTTTAAGAAAATTCGAGTACTTACGAGTCAACCTTTTTTTGGGCATCGGCCAATCCTTGTCATCTCAGGCACGTGATGTCACTTATATTGTCCTCTAATTTTGTCCGACTTTATTTAAAATTAATTCAATTGATAGATTAATTTCTGCTTTAATTTGGCTACTTTTTTATTTGTGATTTACCAACTTTGTTAAAAGGAAAGGTTATTTAACTACTTTTTAAGTTTTGTGGGTAATTTAGTTAAAGTAACTAAACGAATTAGTTAAGGTAACTAAAGTGGGTGAAGAAATACTAAACGTGACAACTTTTCAAATTGGTTTTTGTTGCCAAATGGCTCTGTAGGCCAAAGATGACATTATTTCAAATTTTTAAAAAAATTCCACCATTTTGAATTTTTAGTCATATGAAGAAATGATTTTGACTATAAATAATTTTTACAATATCATTTGTATCCTCTCTTCTTCATTTAAACCTCTAAACTTCGTAGCCCCTACTTCTCTTAACTTTCATATTATATTTAAAATAAAATAAAAAATCACAAGATTTACAACGTCCATTTTATTTTGTCTTCTAGCAACCCCTAAATTTTCATCTTTATCCCAAAAACTCCCTATAATGCGAGGAATCCAACCTACACTAAAAAAAACTCTAACTTAGTGTGTGGTAAAATTTTAGTCCTAATGATCCACACTTTAAACAACAAGTGAGTTTAGTGTATTGAATTTTAAGCATTCTTTCTTTTCTTTTTTATTCGCCTTCTTTTTATTATTTTGTTTATTTTCCTTTAAAGTTCTTTATTTTTTCTTATTCTTACTACACTTATTGTTTTATTTATCTTCCTTAAGCTTCCATTAAAAGTGCAAAAAAAAAAAAAAAAACTAAAACTAAAACTTAAAAAAAAAAAAATGTTTATAATTCTGGTTCTTATTTCTCTATTTTTCTCTCTTATAATTATTTATTAATTTTTTCTTTTTTTGCATATTTCTTTCTACCGTGATGGTTATCTCTTTTTACATTTTTATTATGTCTTTCTTTTCTTAATTTATTTTTAAAGATTTTTTCGCTATATATTATATATTTAAATTTTTCATAATCAACATATATTTATTTATTTATTTATTTTCTATTTTTATATAGAATTGATTGTTGCTTATTTAATTTTTCTCATCTTCATCTTCATTATCGCTTCTTTAATATGTTATCGTCTTTTATATGTTATTTTTTCCCTTCTTTTATGGTCAATTTAATATATTACCGTTAATAATGGTTTAAATTTGTTAACATTTTCAATTAATTTTTTTAAAAGAATATTTTGACAACATAATCTATGAGAAAATTGTTTCTTTGGAAGTATGCGAGATCGGTCTCTAATATGTTTTTTTTTCTTAAAATCTCATTATGCTATTTTATGTTTTTTTAACTTAGTTTTTACTTTTCTAATTTTTCTATTAAGTTTTATTTTGATTTCTATTTAAAATTTATAAATTTTTATAATTGAAAATTTTAATATTTTAAATAATCCTTATAATTTAAACTTTTCTAAGTTTTAAAAATCTTTCACAAAACTCTTTTTTTAAAATCATTTAGAATCTTTTTTACCGTTATAATTTTTTTTTATGTGTTTCAAACATTCATGTAAAATCTAGGAAATTGGGAGTCCGGTTTAGTATAATTGTTGAAAATCCAAGATTTGATTCTAATAAAAAATGATTTTAATTAATGTTGTAAAAAAATAGATCTTTATTAGAAGACTATTTCTACTACGGATATTGATAAATTGTACTAATTTCTCACTTTCTTTAGGTAATAAAATTTTCTTCCATATAATATAATATGAAATGTTTTCTACTTAATTTATGAGATCATTGCTTCAAATATTTGAGTAATTAGGATTAAAATAAGACAATGTTTTTTTTAAAAAAATTAAAGAATATTTTCAATTCAAATTTTAAAATTGGCCACTATTTTCTAAACGGGTGTTGGGGTGCTAACAACTTCCTCATACACAAACAACTCCCAAACTTAACTTTAGTTTTTCACATACCCTTTTTTTACGACTTTGTCTAAAAATTGTTTACTTTATTTCGGTGTTCAATCGCACGTAAAAAATATTGGTGGTGACTCTTATTTTGTTTTGAAACTAACCCTTTTGAGGACGTCGGCCGCTCCGCGTCTATATCGACACTTACATTCTCTTAATTTTATGGGATATATAAAACAAAAAAAATACATGATATAAACAGACTAATAACATCATGTTGTTTCGAGTGGATTATGGAATTAAGGGCAAAAATATCACGACATATAAAAACAAATTGCTACTCAAAGAGTTGCAACAAATAGAAAAACAACTAAGTTAAAAGATAAGACGCACTTTAAAAAAAAAGGGATAACGACTTTTAGCCAAAATAACTTGATTAACCTCAACCAAATATGAGGTAGAGGCTACCTTGTTCATTTGATGATTGGAGCCTGCTATGACCTATTTAAAAAGAAATGGTAATTGTAATTGATGATTATTTTAGCAATAATAATTAAGGATATAACAACATTTTAAAGAAATTGTAAATATAGCAAAACTATCGCTGATAGACTTGTATCGTTGATAGACTCGTATGGATTTATCAACGATAGACCAATATTTACAATATGGTCTATTAGTGATAGACTTTTATCATTAATAAAATTTGATAAATTTTGCTATATTTGCAAATTTTTAAAAATGTTGCTATATACTTAATTATTTTGAATCTAATTGATAAATTTGTAACTATCTATTTAAGGTAATGTAAAGGTGATGGTTTAGATCAAACGCCCAAACCAACCTCATTGCCCTTCGCCGCGGGCAAGGATGAGTAAGGACGAGGTCGACCTTCTCTGTTTAATGATGGTCTATTTGAGCCAGACCTTGAAAATATCATGGTTTGGGCTTGGATCAAAAGCCCAAACCAACCTATTGGATCCTAAAATGGACACTCTAGCCCATTTAAGTTGAAAGGTAACGTATCTTATTCGATATTGAAAAAACTCAATCTTAATTCTAGCTAAAAGTAAGATGAATTCTATATTTTGAGATCAACACATGCCATAATAATTTAAAAAATAAACAAATTTTAAAAAATTGGGTTTGCTTAAATTAAGAAGAAACAATGATCAAATTGCATACATAAAACCATAGACTATCAAATTGCAAATATTGATCTACCACCAATAGACTATAAAAGTTTATAAACGATAAAAGTATATCACCGATAAATTTTGCTATATTTACAATTTTTAAAAAAAATTTCATACACTTAATTATTATTTTTAAAATTATCATAAATTATAATTTTTTTTAAAAAAAAATTGAGCAATATTATTGAAACAAAATAGGTGAAGTAATTTTAATATTTTTAAAATTTGAGGATAGTAATGAAATATGAAAATTTTAGTCTACTTTTCTTAAAAAGAAACACATGGGTTAAAAACTAACAATAAATACATTTAATTTTTTTAAAAAGTTAAAAGATCAAAGGTATTATTGGAAATTTTGATAGATTTGGAATATTTTCGAAATAAAGTATATTCACGTTTTCTATAACTTAGCAAACGAAAAAAAATATTAAATGCGCTATTAATTATAAATGATAAAGCATAAATGCATGAAACCTGAAATGGTTTAATACAAAATTCCTTGTTATTTTATTTTTCAAAAGTAATTTACATTTAACAGTAACAATTACACGAGTGTAACAATTACACGAGTGAGATATTGTTTCATAACTATTTTATTTTTAATTTTTTATTTAAAGAGTGCAAAAATGAAAAAAATTATGATAATAAAGTTTATGTCATCTACATTTTTTAAATTGTAAAAATAAAAAATTTAAAAACAGATTACCATCATATTATCATTAGATTATCGTCGTATTTGTCAAATTTGCAATATACAAAAAATAGGTGTTATGAACTGTTTTTTTTCTTCTAAATTGTTTTGTCATATAATACAATTTTTCTTTGTATTTTTGAAAGTTAAGTACATCTTTATCTCATTTTATATAATGATTTGTATTTTCTCAAGTACATTAGTTAAATTATTAGCCAAATTTAATAATAATAAAAAAAGTTTTTGAGAGCTATTTTTATTGTCCCTTTTCGTAAATATATTGTTTTTTTTTATAAATAAAGTCTATTTTCTTTCAATTTCTCACACCCATTCGCTTCCTTTTAGAGTGAAATATTGAATTATTAGTCAAATTAAAAGGAAAAAAAACAAATTCTTATCGTTGAATAAGAAATTTTGGACAAATAACAAATTATCACGTCATTTATCAAATTAATGATAATTAAGTTTGGAACTAATTAAAAGTTTGTGTCCCAACTTGAAATTGAATACATAAATTAGCTAATTCTGATGTTCCTATATGTTTTCATTATGACTGTCGGACAAGTTAATTATTTTTTGTACATATAAATATTATTTATCTAGACTAAAGTTCAACTAAGCAAAAAAAAAAAAAGAAGAAGTTTAATTTAGCCTAAATGCTAAAGATGACTCAAAATCTATGTGGTTGAGTCATGAGTCTAATGCATGTACCAATTAAGTCTAAGCCCATGAAACCAATCATATCATTATCTTTCATTGGTGGAGACATAAAATTTTTACTCAAAAAATTTAGAGAGAATTCTCCTAATAACTAGAACATTGATGTGCTCTGCTTTCCAAATCAGATGATCAAATACTGAGAATAAAATACGTGCATCATGTGCTCGACTTTACCAAATCAGATGATCAAATACTAAGAACAAAATACGTTGCATCAAATCAGTGTAAACACAAGTTCAACTCCACGAATTAATTTTTTTTGGAAATCTCGTGTGAACGTCTATTTTTTAAAAATTTTCAAATCTTAGCATGAATTTTTAAGCTATTCATAAGACATAGATATAATAGGAGAATTTTAAAGCTATAAGTAAAAAAAACCCGATTTCAATTTTGTGTAACCATTTTGTTTTTAAAGTCTATAGACATAACTTCCATTTCCAAATTTATTTTTCATTATTAACTTTTTACCTACGATTTAAAAGATCAGGTCAAATTTTGAAAATTAAAAAACATAGAATTTAAAAACTTATATTTGTTTCATGAACTTAGCTAAGAATTCAATAATTTTACATTGAAAAAGATCCAAATCATGTTAAGAAACTCAAGTAAAATATAATTTTCAAAAACAAAAAAACAAAAAATGAGATCAGTCATCGAATGGAATCCAGACTGAGTCTATAATTATCCAATGAAACCTTAGTTTTTAAAGTTTAACTTATTTTTTAAACCATTGATAAAAAGTATATAACAAAATAAGAAAGTTGAGCATAGAATCGGTATCAATTTAAAAAAGAAATAAAAGAATGGTAAGATATTTAAAAAATAGTCTGTGTTAATTTAATGGAAGATAGAACCCTGAAGAAAAAGAAAAACGAAATATATGATGTAGATAATAATAAATTTAGAAAAAATAAAAAAAAAGAACAGTTTTAGTTTTTGATTAAGAAGAAAGGAAAGATGAAATTGCATAAAAGAACCACAAATCTGTTGGGTGGAAGACCCCTCCTTTGCTTTCTTTTTTCGTTTTTATTTTTCTCTGTGCAAAAACAAATAA
>JBBPDI010000020.1:15440353-15484763 GCA_037974545.1 Cucumis variabilis
ACGAGCCCACTAATAAACCCCCTTGGTAAGCAAGTCCAACATAAGCTTGATTAGAAAGGGATAAAACCCTAAAATGGATGTGTAAGGATGTTGGGTTGGTTGGTCTCGACCCGGGAGGAATACATGAAAAAGTAGCCCAGTTACCTTCAAATAAGGGATCAAACCTATAAATAGGGACTCAAAGGAATATGAATGTCAAGTAACTTTAAAATCGGTATCTAATACAATTTTTCTCTCCAAACTTTCTGATTTAAGCATTTGAGTGGTTGTGGTTTACACCATGTGTCTAGGTTTCTCTTTGCTTGTGACAAGTTCTCTTCATTTAAATTACAAATTTTATTATTGTTGTCCCATGGAAGCCATACTTTGTCAAAATTTTACACCAACACAGTCTCTAATTTATACATATAACTCCAATATACATTTTAATCCATATATTTAACATAAATATAGATGAAGATTTTTTTTTTCTTTCTTTCAAAGTACACGAATGGACAATTTAAAAATCATTCCTTAAAATAAATTTATATTGCTTAAAAAAATTAAGAAATTAGAGGGTCAAAACGAAATTAAAATATTACGACTACTTGCTCGATTTATTAATTTTCAGAAGGAAATTAAAACAGTCTTTCTCCATTTATTTTATTATTTTTATTATATTACTACATATATTTATTTTCAATAAAAAATCGTCTGCTCCATCTATTTCTATTTAATCAAAGTTCCTTTTAAATAATTATTTCTTGTCACTTTATTATTATATATATTTTTATATTTAGGATTTAATCCCATTATTCTACCAATTAGTTTCGTTGCTTTGCATGGGTTTTTTTAATGTATTTTAAAACTCCTAAATTATGCTTTAACTTTGTTTTGTTTTGTTTTTCTTTTTAAATAATTTTATTCTATAGGCACAAAAAGTCCTCAATTTCTTATCAAGAGAAGAAAGTCAAGAATTCAAAGTGGAATTATCCCTTTGAAAATTAATATAAGAGAAGTAAAGTTCTAATATTAAATCAACTATAATTTTGTCACTACTAAACTACTTGATTGGAATATTTCCCATATATATATTATCTAAACTATGAATGAAATTCTTTTGTTTGACTTTTTGTAACAATGTTGTCATTATTATTTTTCTTGGTAGATTTTGCAATTTTAGTTTTCCTATTGTAAGAGAGACTAGCCTTAAGTAAGGCACTCTTTGAAGCTTTATATTATTTACAAACTTATAAGTTTAGTTATGTTTCAAAGAGGCTTTAAAAAAAACACTTTTAGTCATTAAATTTTAATTGGTATATATACCGTTTCCAATTTAGAACAATTTGTTCTAAATTTTTAATAAGGATTTAGTCTATAACCATATCTAAAAATTTCAACTCTTGTGATTTAAAATATTCTCAAGATATATATATATATATATATACAGACATAAGTCAAATGTTCATAAAAATTAATTAGCATGTTTATAAACTATAATTACTAAACTATAATGACATAAAAGTGATACTCCACCTTCAAATTTTCACATTAGAATAAAATTTTAATGTATAAGGACTCAACTCTAGTAGATGGAGACAAAAATTTAAATGAATTAAAGAAGAGAGAATCATAATATATAATAAGTTGAAGTGAAATCTTTTTTAGAAATATAAACTAAATCTTACATTAGTTTAGGAACGAACGAAGTGATTTCGGATATACAAGAAAGTATATAAGAACTCTACTCTTAACCATGAAAAACAAAGAAATAGGTAAAAATAGAATCAAATATATGAGATATTAAAGTCCTCGAAATGTATTTTTAAATATTTAATTACCATTTAGTTACATATTTATTTTGAAATTGAGGTTATAGTAGAGAGAGTTGATTAGTTGAATGTGAATATAGTAAAGTAATGTATGGCCCAGGAAAGAAGTCAAATGTAAATATTTATTTGTTTTAGATTTCATAGTGTGAACATAAAAATGAGGAATGCAATGGCAATCCAATTTCATTTTTCTGTTCCCACTCTAACTACCGCCTCTCCTTTTGGACTAAAATTTATTCACATCATCAAAAGTTTTTTCTTTTATCAAAATAAACTAATGTTGGAACTATTTATTTAAATATCATACTTACAACGCTCTAAGTTCACCCTAGAATCCAAATATTGTTATTCATATCAAATTCAAATTTTCACATATATATCAACTTATTTTTAGGTAGAAAATATTCACAGATATCATCGAAATTTATAACAAAAATATATTGTAAAGTCTTAAAACAAATATATTTAAGTAATAAACTACTACTTTAAAACATATAAATCAATAATTATATAGATAATAATGAAAACTGAAAAATGAGTATGAACTAGATGTTTCATTAATAAAATGATCTAACTCGTACAAAATGAATGTCAAATACAAGATTTAATAGTAAAAAGATAATTTAGGAGATACTAACCAAACATAAGTATATAATTTATTCAATAACGGCAATATTGATCTCAAGATATAGTATATTCAAAGTTTCTAACCTAACTGAAAGTAGGTCATTCATGAGTCTAACTAATACTAATCGAACTGATGATGCATACAAAATTCTCAATTAACACTAATCGCATTAAGATCTTGGGCGAACAATTAGTGGTTCAAGTGCCTAGCTAATTATTCTATTGATTTGATCCAAGGTTTGTTACATCAAATACTTTTCTACTTAAAGAATTGTAAGCCAACTCAACTCTTTGCTTCAAGAAAAATACACAACCTAATGTCATGATATTGTATATTAATTCAACCAATAAACATACATCTACAAGTGTCCAATAATATGTTTTACCGAGACTTAAAACAGAATCAAATCATTCATTACATCAAATATAATTCAAAAGCTCACAAACAAAGGAATAGGAAAAGAATCCTAACAACCCAAGCTAAAAAAGTATACACATTAGCCTAGCATCCCATGGTTTATTCTTGATTATAAATATAAGATGTAATCAAACTTAAAAACTAATACTGTGTGGATAGAGAGCAAAGAAGAAGAAATTGACAGGTCATACACTTAAAACGTTCGTCGAAATCAAAAGATATAACCTAAAAACTGAAACTACATATTTGTATCTACGAACAAGTGCCAAGGCACTATAGGATGGCGCCGTTACCAAAAAAAAAAAAAACAGTGTATTGTGCACTTCTTTTAATGCCAGTTTTGTAATCTTGGGTCTTTCACCCGAAATACTTCGTTGGGTCTCCGAATTTGTACATTATAGCTTCATTTTCTTAATGTTCAATTCTACCTCTTTGATGCTCAGAACCTATATAGTAATAAAATAAAACACATAAAATATAGAAACAACCTCAAATTAAGCGGAGCTAGATAGCACATCAATCTTGGTTAAGACATAAAATTCAACAAAATCTCATAAAATTCCATAATAAAAAATTCTCCTTAATTAAAACATACTAAAACAATAATTAATAAAAAAAAATCTCACATTGATAGATCTATCAACCTATCACTCTGTGTTAATAGTCAATTACAATTTTTTATTTGACAACTAACTATATGTTAATTACAATAATAACTATTTTGAGACTGGTTGTGTATGTGATCTATCACTTGATGTTAATAGTTAAATAAATTTAAAACTATGGTTTTAACTTAAAATTTTGGTTGATGAGGAAATTTATGTAAATTTTAGATAATTGAGACTATTTTTAAACTTCTTTTAAGCTCAATGGTATTTATGAAACTTTTCAATTGTTCATGGGTAGTTTTGAAACAAAAATTTAACGGTTTTCATCTAAAACTAACGAAAAATGGCATTTTAAACTCTTTTTTAAAGTTTTAGAAGTATTTTGACACAAAATACAAAGTTTGTGGGCTTTTTTTTTCTTTGTAATGTAACCTATTATTTTATACACAGTATAAGCAAATTTTTTATCAAATTAGCTTATGGTATTATTTTAATACAAATAGGAGGTAGAGGATTTGAACCTCAAACCTCAAGTATATATAAATGCTAGAATAACGAAGTCGTTGTCGACAAATAAGTTCTAATTTAGCATTGGAATGAGCTCATCTTATGGTTGTAGCCCTATACACACCCAATTAATTTGGAAAATTTTGAGAAATAACACATTTTTTGTTTTATATTTCAAAAGTAATAAAGTTTTAGAAAACTCGTAATATTATTTTTCTCAGAGTCAATCTCGGCCAAAATCAAACCCAAAATTCTTTCTAAAATTTAAAAAACTCTTTGGAGGATTTATCTCGGTCTCTCTTGGCCGAGTGCATCACCGAGATAGTCTGTTTTTTGTTAAAAATTTAAAAATAAAGACAAAGAAAGCCAAACAACAAAACAAGATGCTTTGGATGTTAAAATAATTTTTCCTACAAATTTTTGTTTCTTGAGAGCATAAGCAAGAACAACCTTAAAGAAATGAGGATTGTCCTATATGCTTTACAAGGTTGTTTGACGATGTCATTTTACCTGGGACTGGAGGAAGCCATGAAGAGAAGCTCCTGTGTTTAAGAAATTCCGCAATATTCTTTCTTTTATGACTAAAAAATGAACTTTAATTTAAATACTAATAATTGACCTAAAAATGACCAACCCCAATAAAAAAAATGAGTTGGTGGAGTGAGTGATTGAGGATTGATCATCTTTTTAATTTGTGGCTAAGATATTTTCCTAAAAATGACTAAAAATTGTTTAGGTCATAGTTTTTAGTATTCATTTTAGTTTCAGTTTTTAAATTCGAGAACATCTCTGGCAACCTTAGCCCAAGATCATATTAAATAATGCTTCTATTTTTTAGCTTGGAGTCATCTTGGGAAAACTTTGGTCTGGGATCAATGACATAATTGCTAACAATTTTAAACTTGGGAACATCTCGAGGCAGCCTTAGCTCGAGATCATATTACATAAATGCTTCTATACTTTAGCTTGAGGCAACTTTGGCCCGAGATCAATGACAAATTGCTTTTGTTTTTCAACTTGGTGCGTCTTAGGGCCATGATGGTCCTGAAACAGTTAACCTAAATACTTCTATTTTCAATTTCGGACTCTCTTGAAAATTTTGGCTCGAGAAGAGTTAACCTCAATTTCTAAATCATTTACGTTCCATGATTATATAAATAATTTTTGTCAATCTCATTAGAAGTTCTTTAAGCACACCACACTGCAAGTCATTCGAATTGTAGGAGCGAAATCGTTCACTTCTCGGGCGAAATGAGCAAAATATTTGGAGTTTGGTGTTTTCGGAGAATATGTAACGTTCGGAATACCAATGGCATTTTGGTCATTTTATATATCCCTTTATATTTAAATTTTTAATAAAAAAGGGCACTATCTCGATGCACTTGGTCGAGAGAGATCGAAAAATTTCTTTCAAATTGTTGTTTTTAAAATTTGGAAAGAATCTTAGGATAGATCTCTGAGATTGACTTCAAAAAAAAAATTACAAACTTTCTAAAACGGTGCTACTTTTGAAACATAAAAGAAAAAAAAATACTAGTTTTGTCAATTTCACAATTAGTTTTCTACCACCAACTAAATACAACCACACCACACATAATAGAATTGGAAACTGAGAAAGTGGATATTGTAAATAAAATTTAAAAATAAATAAATAACTGATCAAATGGAGAGCAAAGGTTTGGAATTTTTTTTTTTTAAAAAAAACCATCATCAGAGGAGAAGATATATTTTGCACTCTGTTCAATGATTCATATGGCGGAAGGTTGTTCCAAAGAAAAAGAATGATTTCTTCGACGACACAAATCAATCAACTGCTTCACAACATCTCGTATTTCAAGTCTCTTGTTACGATCATTTCTTGTACATCTCAAAGCTATCTAAACCACTTGCTCCCTATGGTCCTTACTACCAAAAATTTCTTCCACAACTCTTGGATCAACTATTCTCTTTTTTTCTCCTCCACTTTCATTCCAAACCACTGAACCCAATTTATCATACTCCCCTTCTTCATAATGATTCATCCCATGGCTTCTTCCCCGTCATTAGCTCCATGAAAACCACCATAACTGTACACATCTGAACCTTTCCCCTTTTCTGCTGAATATGCATTCTCTGTCACAACTCATATAACGTTAACACATTTCAAAATCTTCATCGCATTATCAATATATTTGTAATAATGAATTGAAATTTTATCTGGTGCAATGTACCCAATTGTACCAGCAAAAGAAGTTGAAGTTGTTGATGCAGTACGAGTCTGATCCTGCAGTTTTGCAAGTCCAAAACCAGCAATATACGGTTCTATCTCTGAGTCTAGAAGTATGTTCGGTGGCTTGATGTCTCCATATATTATGGGAGGATCACAATCGTAATGGAAAAAAGCTAATCCATGAGCAATACCTGAGAAACGCAAATCCAGGATATATTATGACGAACTATCAATGCTAGAGCTACAGATAAATTATCATTCATCTCGTGCAATACATCATAAAGGGTCCCATTTGGCTCATATTTGTAAAGCAATAGAAAGGAAGTATATTGTGATAACGGTAAGGCAGTAGCAAATTCTAAATAACCTTACAGTCACAAACGAGGAAAATACATATAAAGGAAGTATCGTCTCATATAGGAGATTGTACAACGAGGGGATGTGATCGTCACCAAGATCGCTTCGGAACACAACATTGCTTTGGAGCACAACAGTAGGAGATGTGTAATATGTATGAGGATGTCCTAGTTTATTGTATTTCTATATATACTTTTTATTTAATATACATGTAGATTTTACCATTTCTAATATTCGAGGATTACTTCATTATGTACATTCCATAAAGACTAGAGTTTTAGTCCATGTGAGAGTTTGTTGGGTTTTATGTTCTAAAACTCGTAGATAAAAAATATAAATCATTGACCGTTATTAATAAAATATTAAATTACTATAATTTCAATAAGTGTTATTAATTATATCTTTTAGTTTTGTCTTAATAACCTTGTTGGGATTTATGTCCTAAAACTCATGAATTGTAAGTATAATCCATTGACCATTATTAATAGAGTGTTATTATTGTAATTTCAATATATGTTATTGATTATATTATTAGTTTTGTCTTAATAATCCAAATTAATTAAACTAACATTCTAAGTTGTTTGATGAAGAACAGTATGTAGAGACCCAGGGGTAAAACAGTAATTTGATCCAACTGGTTTTACGAACACTTGTGAAGGACTAACTTATTGTTATTGGTCTTACTAATATTGGTCTATATTTATGGACACAAAAATATATCTGCAGTGAGAAGAGTTCAGTTGTGAGTCCTTACAGTTAACAAATATTGATTAATGTGGTTAATAAGTTAATTGTTGTAGTTTATGATCCGTAAGTCCATAAGATCCCATTCCTAGCTTGTAAAGGGTAATGAGATTTATTATATAGGTTGTAATTTGAAATGTTTAAATTTACTTAGGGATTAAATATAAGGGGCACTTGCAAGAATGACAAATCAAGTTATAATAATTAAGTCCATAGCACACATATTTTATTATTTGCAAAAATGGCAAAAACAAAGCCTAGTCCACACATCAAAGGCAAAATGTCACAAATGTCCTCGTTACTAATACATTTGATACACCTTATACACGCCGATACATCTAATACCCCTTTGTCATCACGTGCTCGAGACAATGCGGAGCGGTTGACGCCCTAAAAAAGGGTTAGTTTTAAAACAAAATAGAGTTTTTAATTAAAGAAAATAGGAGTCGCCATCAATTTTTTTACAGTGTGATTGGACACAGAAATAAAGTAAATAATTTTTAAATAAAATCATTAAAAAATGGTCTACAAAAACTGGAGTTGAGTTCAGAAGTCATTTGAGCAAGATGTTAATACCTCACAACACTCCTTTAGAAAACGGTGACCAAATTTCAAATCTTGAATTGAAAATATTCTTTAATTTCTTTTAAAAAATAATGTCTTATTTTACCCCTCATTACTCCAATATTTGAAGCAATGATCTCATAAAATAAGTGGAGATCATTCCATTAATTGGACTATATAAATTTTCTCACCTCAAGAAAGTGAGAAATTTAAATTAGTACAATTTCTCAAAATCCATTCTAGAAATAATATTCTAATAAATAGATGTTTTTTTTTAAAAAAAACATTAATTAAAATTATTTTTTCTTAGGATGAAATCTTGACTACCAAAGATGTGATCCCTCACCTCAAAAATTCGAAAAGCAGACTTCCAAATTTTCTAGATTTCGTCGTAGGATTTTGTTTAAGAAAAACGATATAAGTTATTAGAAAAGATCGATCAAAAAACCTTATGAAATCATAGATTAATTTTTGAATGTTTGAGAAAACATAAAAAAAAATTATAACTTTAAAGAAAAAATTTGAATAAATTTTTAAATGAATAATTTTTTCTCTAAATGATTAAAAAAGAGTCTTTATTTTAAAACATAGAGAATTTTAAATTGGAAGGATTTTAGAACATTGAAAATTTTAATTAGAAAAAGTTAAATTTTTTTAATAGGAAACAAAATGAGGCTTAATAGGAAAATTAGATAAGTAAAAACAAAGTAAAGAAGCATCATAATAAATTATACAAATATAAAATAACATATTGAGATTTTCATAAAACATATTGGTGATCGATTTCGGACTCCCAAAGATCGACTCCTCACCTTAAGAATTCTAAGAAATCGGACTCCTAAATTTTCTAGATTTCGTCATCGAATTATTTTTAAAAGAAAAATTATTGAAAATAATAGAAAAAATAAAATAACTATTAGCAAGAATATATTAATGAATCATAAAGCAACACAAAAACATTTAAATAAACATATATGTACAAAAATGTAAAATAAACAATAATCTATAAATAAAATAAAATATGAAACAAAAGTACTAGAAAAGAAATAAGAAAATAAGAATGAATAATGAGTAAAAAAATAAATAAACATGATATAAACTAATGTACATAAATAAATAAGTTATTATAAGAGAAAGAAAAATGTAGAAATAAGATAATAAAGAAGTAATTATAAGAAAAAAAAATGGAGAAATAAGAAAAAAAAATTAAACAAATATGGAAAAAAAATATAGTAGTAAATAGCATAAAAAATGGAGAAAAAAAAAAGACTAAAGAAGTCTATGAAGAGAAAGAAAGAATTAAATAAAAACAAGGCTAATTATAAAGAAATTAAAGATAAATATATAAAGAACAGGTTAACAAAGGAAATAAATAAATAAAAAAAAAACAAAATGTAAGCTACTAGGTACAATAAAAAAAATTATATTTATAAAATAGGAGCTCACAAGATAATAAAAAAATAAATGTAAAATAAAAAAAATGAGAGGAAATGAGAATAACCATAACTAAAAAATAAAAGTAAAATAAAAATGTTAAAATCCAAAACAACTCTCTTGTTGTTTGAAGTGTGAATGATTGAGATCAAAACTTTACCATATACCTTCAACTAAGTTGAGTTTTTTTGTGTGTGTTGGATTCTTGGTTGTGTAGGGAGTTTTTTTTGTGAGAAAAGATAAGATTCTGGGGGTTGCTAGAAAAGGAGAAACAAAATGGATGTTGTAGATCTTTTGGTTTTTATTTTTTTAAAAAAAGAGATGATGAAGGTTAAGAGAAGTAAGGACATGAAGCTTAGAGGTTTAGATGAAGAAGGGAGGATGTGAAAGTTGTAAAAATTTCTGGATTTTTTTTTGTGTGACCCTTTCTTTGTTTTGTTCTTTCTTCCATGGATGAAGAAGAAAAGATTATTTATAGCCAAAAAGTTTCTCCAAATTGCTAAAAATTCGAAATGGCTAGTTTTTTTAATTTGAAAATAATATCAATATTAACATTCATCTCAAAAAGGAATGAAACCTTTATTAACGAAACCAATTAAAAAAAAAGTTATCATATTTAGTATTTCTCCACCTACTTTTGTTAGACTAACTAATTGATTTAGTTACTTTAACCAAACTACCTACAAAACTTTAAAAGTAATTAAATAACATTTTTTTTACAAAAGTTTGTTAATTACAAAATTACAAAATAGTCAAATTAAGACAAAAATTAATCTAATAATTGAATTAATTTTAAATAAGGTCGGACAAAATTAGGTGGCTACACCTGATACTTCTTGATATACCTGATACATTTGATAGATACAATTGATGCACTTGATACTCTTTGATGCACTCGATACCTTTTAATAAACATTTAAAACATCTTGATACACATAATACTCCTCATTACATTTGACTCTTCTTGATACACTTGATACTTCTTAGGCCTTGATACACTTGATTAGTTTGATACACTTAAAGACTGAACTTATAAGTTTGATACACTGCTAATAAACTTGTTATGCTTCTTTGGTACACATAACAAATTTGATACGTTTGATGTACATGATATGTTTGATACACTCAATACACTGCAGATACACTTAGTATTCTTCACTTATACATTTGATTGATTAAATACACTTGATATGCTTGAAGTCTTACTTATACACTTGATATACACTTATAAACTTGATTCATATACTTGATAATGATTCACTTTACTGATAAGCTTTAACAATATATTATTGATATACTTGATAATGATATACCGAGTAATATCATTCATATACTTAATAATACTATAATGAACTGCATAAAATTTTAAAAATTTAAAATCACGTAATAAGTATATCAACCAACTAACACATATAATATAAGTATATCACAACACTGATATACAAAACTGAGACAAAGTAAAACCATAAAAAAGTAAAACAAAATCATTTGAAATAAGATTCAACTCAAAATACACATCGAAGAAAGTAAAAAAAAATCACAAATGAAGTTAAATTACTTGGATCAACAACCATTGTATTTCATATTGCAACTATTGTACTAATGATATTCTAAAATCAAGATTAAGAAAGGAAGAACAAATAATTTTTCTCGTATAAGAATAAATAAATAATTAGAGCCTTAAAAAGTGGAAGACTAAATAAATAGTGAGTAGGGCATTAAAAACATGAAGACAAATAAGTTATTGAAGGGTGGTTTAAGAATAATAAAAAATTTAATATGAAGAGTATTTTTATAAGTAAAAATTTGTCATATATTCAAAATTCTAAATCAATGTGTTATATTTCCTGTATCATATTCTCAAAATGCTACCCTCTACAATTTTCCTTAATATAATGTATAATGATACATTATAATATAAAGTTTATATTTTAATTAAACTTTATTATACAAATTTAATTCAGAAAATGATTCAAAATTAATTTATGAGAGATAAAATATTTGAATGAGTTCAAATATTAATTTAATGTGAATTAGATTCATATTAAAACTATAAGTTAAAATTTAATGAGTATATTACATTAAAACTATAGGTTATGAGAGAAATTTATATTTGAATATGATTCAATTTGGATTAAACTAATTATAAAATATTTAATTTAGAAATTAATTAATTGAAGAATTAATTAATAGTTTAGTTTAATTTTATTAAATTAAATTAATTAAATTAAAACTATAGGTTGTATGAGAGATATTCATTTAAATATGATTTAAAGGAAATATTAATTAAATATGATTTAATAAATTATTAACTTAATTAATTAAATTAAATTAAATTAATTATTTTAAAATTAGTATTAATTTATTAAATTAATAGGGAACATGGGTGGTTTTTCACGTTTTCCTTATTCTCTCAACTTCCGAAGAAGAGAGAGTTATCGTACGAAAAACAACAGAAGACGAAAGCATTCTGGGTTCTGTGTTTTTTGCGTACTGTTAATTCTCTTAGAAAGAGAAAATTCTCTTCCAAATTTTGGTTCCCATAAACAAATCTCATCTCAGAGGATAAGAAGGTTTCCGAGTTCTGGTGCTCAATTAGGAGTTTTAATAGATGTAAAGTCGTCAAATGTTGTGAGTATTTCTTTCCTCTTCTCTGTATTTTTTTCCAGAAGCATGCTTAGCCTAGGTTATAGAAATTAGTTTATGTAATTTTCTAATGTATTTGGTATTTTTAAATTCCAAATTAGATTGAGTTTTATGGTATCGGTAAAATCTTTCGCCACGAAGGGCTCTCATCCCTTCAAATCCAAGATAGGTGAACTCAAAGAGGCACCATCTTGAGGGGGCATGTTGGAGATGACCAACATTGAAAAAATCAAAGAGACTCACACTTCTTATAATATAGATGGACTACTCCTCTCATTGCCCATTAGTTTTAAGATGGAACCCCATACTATTGAACATGGTACTAAAGCAATAAGAGTTTAATCGACCTTAATTTTTTTCCCTTCTTTCCAACGATTGCACAATAACCCACTCATCCAAAATCTTCCTCATCAAACTTGCCCGAATTATCTTCTTCTATTTGGTACAATAACCCATCCCATCAAGCAATTAAATCAAAGACTTCATCATCCCTATCAATCGACTATATCACCAATTTCCAATCAATCAAAAGCCCACCGCTCATCTTTGGAAACCCATTCGGCCAAAATGAAATTAAAAAACCCATATCAAACCCTTTCCCTAAACATCAAAATCGACATCTTCTCTATATTTTCATATCAATGGTAAGCTTCTCACAGGTCTCTATCATCCTTATTTCTTCTACTAAGCATCAACTCCAACAATAAAATCACCTACAAAATCACTACAAGAAAATGGGGTATTATCGACGTGCAAAATTGACTTCATCGATATGGACGTTTCTTTGATGCACACAATGTCAACGTACTAAAGTCGTTGATATAGGACTAAGGACGACATCATTACACTACCACTATAAGAGATTGGTGTTTTCTCCACGCGTTATAGCGTTCAGAGAGATTAAGAAGAATATCAGGACAAGCTCTCCTGACATATTACGCAATGTCGGAAGGTACGCCAGTACAACTGTGTCGGGAGACCCATCTCTGATGCACCATAAAAGTACGTCGACATTTCATATCTCATGACGTAACTTTCAACGACGTCCTTTATGCGTCTACTTACCCCTAGGGATCTATCGATGTTTTTCACGTGTCGGGAGACGGTGCATCATGAAACAGTCCCCCAAAGTCGTGTGCATGCATCAAAATAGTCTTTTTTCTCGACACAGCATCTGCGTCGGGAATATCATTTAATTTTTTTAATTAGTATTATTAATAATTATTTATTTTTTAGTTTTTTTTGTTTCCATTGTAGTTTCTATTGGATTTTGATTTAATTTAAATTAAAACTAAATAACCAAAATAGTCAATAATATATTGAAATTGAAATTGTATTATAGTTATATAAATGTTAGAAGAACATAGTCTGAAATTCAAAAAATGAAATTAAAACAAGAAAGCAAGAAAGCCGCAGACCCCCCACGATCCTCTATGCGTTCGACTCAATTCTTCAATCTTCTTCATCATTTCTTCCATTTGTCTAGACTGCATCTCGGATAACCTTTTTCTGCTCTTCAATCATGCGTCTAGTTTCTTGAATCTCAAGTCGTTATTTCTCAATGAGAATTGTATTAGCTTCTTTGACCGCTGTAGAATGTGAAGAAATGGTCGAAGAACTGCTACCTAGACTTTTACTGGACTTAGGCCTAGGTCCCCAACCAAGACCTTTTGAGTAGCCTGGATGCTTACCCAAAATGATCTCACAAATATCATCATCAGAGAGTGGCTGAGAAACCTCTAGGGTAGGCTGGGACTGAAGTGTCAGCATTTGACTCTACAACAAATAAAATTTTGTGTAAATTATGAATTAAAGAAGGGTTAAGTACATAATTTAGACAAAATCAAGTTCAAACTAACATGCGCGTCCGCAGCCGCAGATGAAATGAATTCTCCACTCTGAGCGTGGGTTTCTCTGAATAATTTAAGCTGATCGACTGGTAGACCTCGTTCTTCAGCAAGGTCATGTCATCATTGTAGAAACAACTTTGACCCACTACTATGACTGTAAGGCTGCTTCTCCATAGCAACCTTGTTCGTCCATGATTGCTCCTGTACGAAAATATTTGTTAAGAGTACACACGCCCATTAAGAAAATTAAGTAAAATAACACATATCATTGGAATTCGTAAATCTCACATGAAATGCACAGCTCATGTAGTGATCGCAGATGAAGTGTCAATCTTTAATATGTCCCACCAATATATTAGGTGGGTTGGCACATGCCTATTTTGGGTCGCTGTACCATTTGAAATGTCTATGACAGTCGTCCCTGAACTCTTTAAAATATGTGAACATTTGATGCTGAACAAATTAAATAAGTGTTTGATCGTTGAAATCAAGCACGAAAAAGCGCTACAAACAAAAAAAATTCACACGTTAGTTTCGTTTATATAATGATATGCACGTCTCCACAGAAAAACTAACACTTTTGAATTTACTTGTAGATCGCCCTTGACGACCTCAATGTATTCTCTCCCAACATCAGCCCACTTAAGGCAGCGGACTGAAAATGTATTTCTCACATGCACACCAATGATGTTGCTGAATCGAACAGCATGTGGAAATATTGGCTTCTCCGCTCTTGGAGCTATGGTAATTAGAATTCTACTATTTCTCTGAACGTACCTCTCTAACTTCAAGTTTTGAGACTGCTGACGCCTCCTGGAAGTTGGAGTAGGTTGAGACACGTCTGTTGTACAAATGAAGTTATGTTAGAAATAAATCATGACTAAAAAAATTGTTTGTAAGTAACACTCACCTGATGTGTTATCCACTGAGGACGTCGTCGATCTCACGTTGTTCAAATGTCGCCAAACTAGAGAAATAGAGCATCTGTGTCCTGAAAATTACTATGTAGAAATGCAGAAGACATAGTACCTGTACACATATAACTCAAAATTAATCAAACAAATATGAGTACATGAAACTGAATGGATAAAATAATGAAATATGTGGATACGTGGTTCAACATCATTCGTTATCACTAGATTCACTTTGATGGGACAATTCATCATCCTCATCGTCTATGAAGTCGTCAGCAATGTTCGAACGAATTGGTCTTTCAACAGCTGCAGGATCAACGTCTGGTCTGCATAGAGTGTCATCCTCAACTGTCTCTCCAACGTGATGTCTGTTGTCACCAATTTTCACTATATTCAATTGTTCATTGTCAACATCATTGACTTTCAGCACATCCCAAATTCGTCTATTCTGGACCACTTGAAAAACCCTCCAATTTGTACCATTTTTTGGGCCCTCTATGTAAAATACTTGGTGTCCTATGTGTTGCAAGGATGACTGGTTCGTCGATGAACCAAAAATGGAACGTGTTGATTGATTTGTAACCTAACTCTGCATGTGTCCTATGACTTTTGTTGTTGTCTGTGTCATACCACCTACACTTAAATAGCCAGACACACGTCGTCCCATGGGATAATAAACGTCCAACACTTCATTGATAATAGCATAGAAATTATTATTCTTGCCACCGACTACCATTACTCCACTGTTTTGAGTAGTGCATCTGGAATCTCGTTCTATCGTGTAAAATCTCACTCACAAAAAATGCATCCACTATAAGATCGAACGTTAGGCACTGGTCCTATCGCAAGCGAAAATAAATCAGTGGAAATGTTTTCTCTCTCATAAAATTTTCGTTTAGCTTCATAGAATGAACTAGGAACGTTGGTACCACACATTGGAAACACACTCTTTATTAAGTCTAACATCATGTCAAATAACTTGTTACTCCAACCGTTTAAAACCTTTATGTGCATCATCGTCTTAACCAAAAACTTCAGGGAAGAGTATTTGGGACAACCGGGGTATAACTCACTACGAGCTTCATTTAATAAGTCATGAAATATGTTTGACGTTTCTTCTTCTATATCTACACCAATTAGAGCTTCTATTTCCCGTTCATTTTTAATCAAAGCTTGTAAATCGTTAAGCATATCAAACATTTCATCTTCTTCATCAAAAGGGTTACTACTGGTTCTTTCATCTAACCTTTCAATACCTCTATGTAAGTTCACTAGATCTCTATGATACAACCATTCTGTATTGGAGGGGATATTCCGATGGTCAATAGATGTCGCTCTACACCTTCTAATGAGTACTATTTTGAGTTCATACATCTTTTACATGGACACCTTATTCATCCGTAAGCATCGACATGGAACTTGACAATCTCTAAAAATTGGGACACAGCCTCTCTATACTCAACCGATAACTTATTCCTAAATTTCATCCAACTCTGATCCATCGTTAAAGATCTAAAACATGAAACTGTTTGATCATTAGTCCTATATTACCGATCCCTATCAAATCCTAAACTTAATTACTCCATGAATAAGTTATGGAAAATCATCCCTCTATTTTAGCTGAAGCTAAGTTCAAACTACAAAAGGCTACCATAATTGCAAGATAGTCAGAATAAACTAACAAAACACTATATCTACTAGCAGAAAAAAAACATAATTCATACATTTGGATTTTATAAAACACCCAATTCATTCATACATTTATTTTATTTACATTAATCAAACACTCCATTCAGAACAAACTTACAATTACATTAACAGTTCATTCATATACATTTATTTTATTTACATTAATCAAACATCCAATCCAGAACAAACTTAGAATTACATTAACAATTAATTCATACATTCGTTTTGTTTACATTAATCAAACACTCAATCCAAAACAAACTTACAATGATATTGATAAATTATTCATACATTTGTTTTATTTACATTAATCAAACACCCAATTCATACATTTCGATTTCTAAAATAGAAATATGCAAAATCGATTCCTTAATCAAACACCCAATTCATAAATTCTGAACCAAATCATAATTCAAAATCCAATTCCTAAAATAAAAACTAATTCAAAATCCTAATTTGTAATGTAAATAAAACAAAAACCACATTAAACTAATATATACCGATATGCAATGATGATGACGATGACAACGACTACAAATGCCTTCTTCTTCTCTATCTCCCTCTCACTCTCTCGATTTTCTTTCTCTTTTCTGTTTCTATTCTGTAAAGAATTGAGTTAAAAAAGACGAAGAACTCCTGACACACAACAAAAACGTCGAGAATAGGTTTCTATTCTCGACACGATTAATGACACGTCGAGAATCCCTACACCCTATTCCCGATGTTTATGACACCACGTCGGAGGAAGACGTAACATATAATTAATGATCTTTCCTTCCTCCGATGCAACATTGTAGACATCGGAAATAGGTGTCCATTTCCTGACGCACCTGGCACTAAGTCGATGGAAGGCCAAATGGTACAATTAATTGTTTACCCTCTTTCGACACTATACTTTTCACATCGAGAATAGAGGCACATTTCCTGACGTACCTGGCACCACATCGGAGGAACCCTAAACCCTTTCGGCCAGTTCTGACACTCATGTTTCTGCGTCGGGGTAAATACCTTCCCTCGATGTGCACCATGATCCGTTGGGAAACACCGACTTCTACCGACGTCATGTTTCCCAACATTTTTCCTACGTCAGAAAACTCCCGATTTCTTGTAGTGTACGTCAAGGAACAACCAAAGCTGATGTTGCATCTAAAAAACTTTTCTCGACGTATGGAAACGACATCAACGAAACTGCTTATCTGGACGTATGTTGTGCGTCAACATAACTTTTTATTTTTTTATTTTTTTATTTATTTTATTATTATGTTTTATAGTTTTTAAATTTTTTTGTTAATGTTATCACTCAATATTATTCTCGGTCCCGTATCGTATGGCAAGAAACAAAATTTTCAATAAATTATGAAAATTATAAAATTGCAATTTATAATGAAAAAAAAAGGTACAAAATAATATAACAAAAAGTACAAATAATATATGTTTAAAATGTTTAAAACAATTACATTAAAATTTTTTTAAAAAAATTACACTTATCTTCTATTATGTATTCGTGAATGCAACATAAAAAATGCAAAAACTACAAATGACATAAAAGTACAGTTAGAATATCACAGATGCAGAATTAAATAAATTAAATGTTAAAAATTATGTACCTCAAGAGTTCACAGTCCTCTTTATGTTCGACTCATATCTTCAATCATCTTCTTCATCTCTTCCATTTGTCGAGCATAGTTTTCTTCCATTTGTCGATCACAATTTGCCATTAGTCAGTCCCACTCCTCCTTTCTTAGTCATTGTTCTTCAACCAGGTGATTAGAGTTTTTAATGGTGGTCCTTAGTTTTCTAACCTCTGTCATCTGTGCCTGATGGTAGTAAGAGGAGGAAGAAGTGGAAGCAGATCTCTTCTTAGGCCTGGGCTTGAGGCTCCAACCAAGACCTTTTGAGTAGCCCGATCTTCTACCTAAAACAATCTTGTATATCTCGTCCCTAGAAAGTGGTTGAGAACCCTCTGGGATGGTCTGAGACTGAGGTTCTAACATTTGATTCTACACAATACAACAGTTGTAAGTTGGAATATAATTAGAATAAAAATAGAAAGTAATGATCAAAAGTTTTGATAAACGTACATACACGTCATCTGCTATCGGTGAACCGAACTCGCAAGTCTTATTAGTGTGCGTTTCTTGAAACAACTTGACACAGTCCACCAAGCTACCACGTTCTTTAGTAAGCTCAGCTCGTCGTTGAAGGAACAACTTAGATCCGCTCCTGTGTTTATAAGGCTTCTTTGCTTTAGCAGCCTTATAAGCACTTGATTTCTCCTACATTCAAAGAATGATCAAAGCATTATATCCAAACAACAAATTAAATGACTTACTATTAATTGATTTTAAGGTAGACAATATAAATCACCTAAAGTTGTCGAGTCATGTAATGGTCACAAAGTAAGTGCTAATCTAACAAACGATTGATCAATCTCATCAGTGGGCTTGCACACGCTTCTTTAGGGTCACTGTACTTCTTGAAGTATCGATGGTTGTCTCCTTTGAATTCCTTAGATACGCTGAGCATTTAATGCTCAACAAACTGATTAAGTACTGCATCTTCGAGATCGAGCATGAACCATTGCTACAAAAGAAATAGCTTTGAGAATTAGTTTTCTACATATGTAGGTTCAACATATATATATGTTAAATTTACAAACTTACTGATAGGTCACCTTTGACGATCTTGATGAACTCTTGTGGGACATTCAACCCACGATAATGCAGCTGAAATGAGGGGCATGTAGCGAGACATGTCTATCCCTTCCTAGGAGGATTGAAATGGGTAACCTCCCTTTTTGCTGTAAATACCTCTCCAACTCAATGTTCCTAGAGTGTTATCGTCTCCTTAGAGTGGGAGTGGGAGAGGGTTGAGACGGATCTACTGAAAAAAACATCATTAGATCAGTGAATAACCATAACTACAAGTGTTTTGGGTAACAACACTAACCTAAAGTTTCGCCCATCGAAGAGGAACCTTCAACGTGTTCTAACGCATCCAAGTTCAGGTACACATCTGCCTCATTAGCACCGCTCGAAAATGACATAATTCCTATAGACAAAAACCAACAAACATTAAACAAATGTGAGTATCACAAACTAAATGTATAAAAA
This sequence comes from Cucumis variabilis, assembly GCA_037974545.1. Classification (NCBI taxonomy): domain Eukaryota; kingdom Viridiplantae; phylum Streptophyta; class Magnoliopsida; order Cucurbitales; family Cucurbitaceae; genus Cucumis; species Cucumis variabilis. Next base: position 15,459,845 of record JBBPDI010000020.1, read on the forward strand.
ATGACTAATGTGTATACGTGAAGAACACATTGTTATTCATCGTCGCTTGACCCACTTTGATGTGATGATGATTGTTCATCATCATCGTCTATGATGTTTTTCGCGACATGATGCACATTTGGCCTTTTTACCACTATAGGATCAACTCCAATCCTGCACAAAATGTCATCCTCAATCATGTGTTCGTTCACACAATGTTCCACGATGATTTACAATACATTAAGTTGGTCGTTCTAGATATCTTCCACTTATGGCACGTCTCATACACGTTTACTTTTTACCACTTGGATAATTTTCCAATTAGTACCATTTTTAGGGTCCTTAAGGTAGAACACTTGATGTGTTTGGCTTGCGAGAATCACTAGTTCCTTAATGAACAAAAAACGAGACGTCTTTATTGATTTGTAGCCTAGTTCCACGTGTGTCCTATGGTTTTTCTTGTTGTCTGTGTCAAATCATCTACACTTGAATAGCCAAGTACATCGTCCACATAGATATTGAATGTGCAACACTTCATCCAAAATACATTAGAAATTGTTGTCGACATCGCCTCCACTACCTTCACCGACTACCATGACTCCATTGTTCTATGTTGTGCGTCGGAAATTACACTCAAACGTGTGAAATCGTACGCCACTGAGAATGCATCCACTATAAGAGCGAACATCAAGTGAAGGTCCCATTACGAGTGAGAATAAATCTTAAGAAAGATTTGAACTCTCACGTATTTCAACATTTCTACTATAACCTAAAATGCGTATACATGAATAGTTATATATAAAATATCAAGTAGCGCATGTACGAATTCTCAAAGTAATTTACCATATATATTTGAGCTTTGAATCAATCAAGAAATGCTCGTTGATGTATTTTAAAAATTTCAGAAACAGTTTCACCCCAACGACGTATCAACCCCAGGTGTTTCCTAGAGTACATAATTGTGAGTTTGTGTAACGATAATAACAAAGACTTAAGATATCAAATAATATATGAATTAATTAGGGTAGAAATGCATACTTGCGGTACTCCGGTATTTCTCCACATTGTTGAGGATGTACCAATGAAAGAGTCATTTCTTTTTTTGTGATATTCTTCGAAAATATGACGCTCCCAATGGTCCTACGTTCTTAAGGAACATTTCGAACTCATCAATGACCTCTTCCTCTGGAATGTTATCATCATTTCGATTATCTCTAGTGAATCAGGTCTCAATCCCACTTAGATGCCTCGAATAAAAACTACTTGATTCATTCATCAAATATCCTTATGCAATAAACCCGTCAGGACGTGCTTAGTTACGAACATACTATTTTAGTGTGCGAAGACTTCTTTCAATGGGATACATTCAACTGCATAAAACTAGATCAACAACCTCGGTTTCGTATGGTAAGTGAACTGCAAGATGTACCATTATGCTGAAAAAAGTAGGTGAAAATATTCTTTCCAATTTGTATAGTATGATTATGATATTTGACTACAATTTGTTTAATTCACTTACTCTTATTGTCTTGGTGCACAAATCACGAAAAAGACTACACAGTTCAGTAATAGCGGTGTAGACGTTTTTTATAAGAATGGTCGAACACCAATGGGGTAGAAGTCGGTGTAGCAAAACATCACAGTCATGCATTTTGAGACCTGATATTTTCCCCCCGTTTTCATTCACACATCGTGAAATATTAGAAACGAATTCATAGGAAAAATTTACTACTTTCAGGAACTTGCAAAACTTAACTCGCTCGCTACTAGTCAACATGTGGGTCGAATATGGTTTCACCAATTTGTTCCCGACTTCTATCAAATGTAAATCATTTCTTATTTTTACATTTTGTAGATCCAACCTAACATTCGTGGTATCCTTGGTTTTTCCTTCCATATTTAACAACGTACCAACCAAGTTGTCACAAACATTCTTTTTAATATACATTACAACAAATTTGTGATAAATAAGTAGTCTCGACCAGTAAGAAAGATCAAAGAAAATACTTTTCTTAGTTCAATTAAGAGCTCTCTTTCTCTTTCCATCTTTTAACGAAGGATGCTTACCTATAACTAGAAACTCCAACGAATCTAATTATTTCAATTTTTTTTTTGTTATTCATCACCACTGGAGATTTCTTACGCTCTACTTTTCCATCATATAGCCTACTTCTACGCCAAACGTGGTATCTACTAGATAACGCTGATGTCCCATAAAAGCTATTTTTTCTTATATTCTGAACGAAAATCTATTCCTCATACAAATGGAACATGATTGATACTCTTTGTACTTGTCACCCCCCATTTCGAACTACCTACTAGCTTAGATCGAAAGACGGTGTGAAGCCGACAAACAATGCTTTTCTCTACCTGTAACTGTCGATCCTGCTGAAAACTTTAACGTGATAAACTTGCTAATCTAGTACATAAACTATTGTACATGCAACATAACACAGCGTATCCTAAACTAATCACATACATACAGAAATGTAGCCCTGAAATAACTGATTTCACGAGTAAACCTGGTGACACCTTAACCAAAACATAACCAACAAATGTTTATACAACTGCAACTCCTATAATACGTATATAAAATGTAGGGTATCTATATCATACTAAGATATATACATCATAACACAACAGACTCTATGTACAACTCTAACCACATACTGGCAATCGATATCGGAGCTTCGCAGACTAAGGCAATCTATCAGGCATCGGGAACTTGATCTCTACCTAGAAAGTGGGTAAGACATTTTGGAAGGGGTAACCTATGAAGCTTAGTGAGTGACTCAGTTTAAAACTAGAAATTTATAGGTAAGAGCATGTGAAAGCTTACACATATAAATCTATTTATACAAGTTGTGAACATAAACATGTAATAGTAAAAATAGATTCCTCAAATACTCAATAAATACGTCATTGAAATCTAGCAAAGCATATCAAGTATATCAAAAATATTTTAACTAACATGACAAATCTACGTTGTGTAGGCAGTACAACAACGTTAAGCTCTACAATGTAGTGGGGCCCACCCAACACTCCCATCGTCTTTATCATAGTAGGGTCCACCTAGCACTCACCACAATATTGTTGTTACGGAGTCACTCAAAGTCAACAACCGAATTTAACCTATGTGCACACGGTACCATATAGCCTCAGGCTCAATACCTCAGTCATGCAGTTAATAGGAATATCAGAAAAATCATACGAAAACATTAAAACATGTCTGCTATCTTTATCTTTCGCAAAGCTCAAGCTTCCATAGATTGTTCGTAAAAAGCTGTAGTTCTTAAAACAAAACTTGGTAACTCATGCTTTGTTTGAAATACAATGGTTCAAATACTTTCCAGACATTCGTTAATCACGTGCTAACATAAATTTTCATTAAGAAATCTAGTCTCAAAACTTAAACTTGCAAATAATCATGGAATTCAAATGATTTTTAAAGCTTGTAAATAAACGTGTAGATCAATCAATCATACTTAATAATTAGGAGAAAGTAAAAAAGTATTTTCAAAACTCGTCTTGGTCACTCACTGTCTTAAGCTTAGTTTCCCGATGTGTAAATCCGACCTATTTCCTCTTGCCCTATCAAACAACCATAACTGAGTATTAGAAACCTAAATATTATGCTTGACATAGCTCACTGAGGATATTGCTAAAAAATCTATCCTTGAAAAACAGATAATCCATACTCTACACATTTCTCAGAATTTTTTAGATTCACAGCATACAATTCAAATGATCATAACTCTTTTAATACTTAACCAAAATTATATTTCTTTGTGTCAAAATCTTCATTTTGAGGTCCTCTAAAACTTACCATATCTAAATCTGATTCCTTGTGTATAATCTCAGGTAGCCCTTGAAACTGAATCACTCCAACAATCGCGCGAACAACAATCCCTTGAACATGTCCCTGCAATTTAACTTATTTTTAGTCATTTTGGGCTCACGGTTTCTTCATAAAAGTTGTAGTAAATTGAATAATCTTTCTAACCATACTAAATAGAGATCCTAACTCCATCGGTACACCCTGAAATATAGAAAAAACCAGAGATCTCCTGAATTTGCGAGAAAATCACCTGCCCTGTGTTCTTTGTCAAAATTCACCCAATGAACATCAAAGTTTGCTCAAGATTCCTTCATAAATTTTTTTTAACAAAATGAATTAGCTTTCAGTGAATGTAAACCTCACCTCTTAATTCTGTTTGTGTAGCTTGAAATCAATAAAAAACCAGAGATGTGCTTAGTAAATTTTGCAAATTCCTTGTGTTCTTTAACCAAAAATTCTTGAGCTTCTTCTTCTTCCTCTCTCAGCGTTCTTCCATTTGAAGTCTCTGAATTTTGCTGCAGAAATGGTGAAGAAAATGGTGAAGAAAGGATGAAACAAAATTGGAGGTGAATGGGTTTATTACACAAAACAAAATCCACCGATTGAAAATCCTCTTTCTTTCTTTTCTTTTTTCTTTACTTTACTTAATAATAACTAATAAATATATTATATATTTACATATACATATATACTTAATTTCCCTTTTTCTTTTAGTCCTTTCACATAAAAAGTATAAAATAAAATAGACAAAGAAAAATATCGAGTTTACAGTACTCCACCCAGATAGGTTACCATAGGCCAAGAAGTCATTAATTGTCCACAACAAGGTTGCATACAACTGAAAACACTAATATGTAAGACAATCATACGTATGTACACCAAAAGTCTAGATTTTTCAATTCCTCAATCAACGGTTGTAGGTATACATCAATTTTCCTACCAGAAAATTTTGGATCGAAATGAACAATGACATGAAGAATTTTGACTCTTTTCATTCATTTCCATGGTGGAAATTATAAGGAACTAACACCACAAGCCACATACTGTACAAGATACTAATATGACCACACAGATTAAATCCATCTTAAGTTAACTCCAAACGACCGTTTCGTGGGTCTAAAGCAAAATCAAGAAACTCATAATCAAAGTACTTTCATCCCTCTACACCAACTCGATGTCTCAACACGTCCTCTATTTTTACTCGTTTATCCTTATGTCATCTTATGTCTACCGAGGTTTCTTTCAATACTAACAAGTGTTGTAATCTCGGCACCAAAGGAAAGTACTGCAATAATTTTTGCAGAATTTTTTCTCATGATCTGTTAGAACTAACCTTGTATTGAGATCACCACAAGTCGGACATTTTTACAAATCCCTAAACTCCTGTCAGAACAATACAAAGTCATACTTACAAGCATGAATAGTCTTGTATCCCAGACCCAACTCACGTAATTTTCGTTTAGCTTCATAAAATGAACTAGGAATATTGGTACCACACAGTGGAAACACACATTTTATTATCTCTAACATCATATTGAATGACTTGTTACTCCAACCATTGAGGGATTTCACATACATCATAGTAACCAAAAAGTTTAGTGGCAAAAATTCTGAACACTCGGGGTATAGCTCACGACTTGCTTGGTTTAATAACTCCTTAAATACCACGTTTGTTCTATCTCCTTCTAAATTTGTTCCACTATTAAAAGATATTTAGTTGTTTAAACCTTCTTACATCTCTTCTACGTGTTCAATACCATTTTATAAATCATGCAACATACCCAACATTTCATTTTCTTAATGAAATGGGTAACTGGTAGTTCCTTCATAAAAAAGATTACTAATACAACTCGTTCCTTCATCAAGTCTTTGCATACCACTGCGCAAGTCTATAAGCTCTCCATGATACACCCAATGTATATAGGAGGAGGTTATTCCCGTGGTTAATAGTTGTTGCTCCACACCTTTTAATGAGTCCCAATTTGAACCATACATCTCTTGCATGGACACCGTATTTGTTCATAATTATTGATGTGATATTTTGCAACCTCTAAAAATTGAAAAACTCATTCTCTATACTCAACGGAAAACTTATCTCTAAATTTCATCTAACTCTTGTCCATGATGTTAAAATCCCTAAAATATAAATAGGTTGGATTAGCTTTACATCTCTCCTCTCAAATACTCCAACTTACTCCAACTTTACTCCATGACTAAGTTATATTATCCAATCTCCCATTTTGTACTAAAATTAAGTTTAAATCTAAACTAAATTGAAATCTACCTACCACTTCCAAATTATAAACTAATTTTGACATAAAAACTAGGCTACCATAACTGCAGGATAACCATAAAATAAATCCAACATTTTTAATTAAATATCTAATATTTTCAAACATTCAAATTCAAATTGAAATTAAATAGAAATTCATATTCAAATTCATATTCATATTTAAATTAAATATCAAATTCATCTCTAATTCTAAAAACATACATTACACATATATTATATAAATTACACATACAAACTTATACAATTTCCACATAAATTACACATACGATTTGCACATAAATTACACACACATAAATTTACAGATACATACATTACACAGATAATCTAAAATTCAAATAATATAAATGCACACATTACACATACATTTTTGTAATACATACATTATATAATATATATATACACACACATTTTCATAATTTCAAAACAAAAGAAAGAGAGAAAACTTATACCTTTCGGTCGGCGACAAGGGAGGAAGAATGACAGTAGACGGCGGACGGTGGACGACGGACTGCGACACAAGCAACGAATCACAGTGGGCGGTGGCGGATCCCCTTTCTTTCTCTCTAGTTTCTTTCTCTTTTTTTTCCTTTTCTTTGTGTGTTCGGTTTTTTGTGTAAACACAAAAAAAATAAGGTCAGGAATTACCGACAGAGTTTGAATTTGTCGACAAATAGACCTTTCCTTGATGCCATAAAGTTACACGATTACATTAGTATAACCAATGTCAACATTTCACTAATGGCATTAGGAAAAATTAATTCATAAAATTTATTATGTAGCATTCCTCGACGCGGTCAACGCGCGCCAACTTTATTCTACAGAACTATCGACGCACTAAACAAACATGAGAAAAAGTGTAACGTCATTTATATCATTATGTAAACATTCCCTGATGTGTTGCTTCACTGTGTCGGGGATAGTCCAATGGTCTAATAATTATGTCAACCTTTCCCGACGTACTTCTCTATTGCGTTGGGAATACTCACAAATTAAAATAATTTATTCAACCTTCCCCGATGTGCTTCTCCACAGCATCGATAAAAGGTTTGATGATAAATTTAAAAATGAAAATGGTGAATAAAGCCTGATGTGTTGGATTACGATGTCGGCCTTGTGCGGCTAAACTGACGCCACATTACCTTCATCGAGATTGGTCTAGTTTTCCAACGTTGTGTTTGTCGATGTTCGTCGCGACATCATAGTGGATAAATTCTAACTCATCCCCATTCGATGTTGAGAACATTGAAGCATCTTAACCCAATAATCAGATTTTTTGATTGGGCAACAAAATATCACTCTTGAAGCTCATCAATGGTAACTTCCTCCTCTGAAAGTTTCAAATCCTTACCACACCAGAAGCTTATGAACTTGAAAGTTTTCTTGAACATGAATCAGAACCACCACCAAAATTTCTCACACCTACTGGAAATTCATCAACATCAGCTGCAAGAACACTGAATCCATAATATGAGGTATGAAAAATGCCAAGATCGCCTCATCTCCTCATGGCTTCTCGGATCCATAAGTGAAGAAATGTTAAATCAAATGCTTCATTAAACACCTGCAAAAGAAATTTGGGGAACTCTTCGAGGTATTTTCTCTTCTTATTTTTTAGCTCAAGTTATGCAATTAAAACATAAACTCCACAATATATGGAAAAGATGCATGCCATTAAAAGAATATTTTCTTAAAATAAATCACTGTGTTGATGCCTTAGCTTCAATTAACAAACTAGTTTCATCTAATGATCATAAATTATACATATTGGTTGGTTTAGGATCTGATTATCAATCCACGATATCTATTATTTCTGTCAGAATTGACTCTCCTTCTGTACAAGAAGTTCTGGTTTTATTGCTTACTCAGAAATCTCAAAATGAGAGCAAAATAATCAGTGAGACCGTCCTTCCTTCTGTTAATATTGTCTCTCAAACAACTAAAAAAGAAGCATAATCTTCCATAAGGAACAACCAAAATAACCATACCCAAAATCACAACAATCACTTCTACACTCAGAGGGGTGGCCATGGAAATGGAAGATAAAATAGAGGAGAGAGAGAGAACTGTAGTAAGCCACAATGCCAAATCTATACAAAGTTTGGACACAATGTTGATCGTTGCTTTCTTGGATATGCCTCAAGCTCAAATTCATTAGGTTACTCACCAAACTCCCATAATACTTCATATACTAATATGAATAATCATCTACAGATGTTTGCAATGGTGGCTTTCCCCAACCTAAATATTGAGAGAAATTGATATCACGATTCGGTAGCTACAAACCATTTAACTCACAACTTGAGCAACCTATCTACTGGATCTGAGTACGGGGGAGGAAATCAGATCTACACAGGAAATGAGTCAAGTTTTCCAATCATTGATTATAGTTCCCTATCATTTAACTCCTCTACATTACCATCCAAATCATTTACACTAAATAACTTACTTCATGTTACATCCATTACCAAAAACTTAATTAGTGTCTCACAATTTGCCAGAGATAATCATATTTTATTTGAATTTCACCCTACTTTGTGTTGTGTGAATGATCAAGATACTGGCTACATACTTCTCCAAGGACTTCTCAATGATGGTCTCTACAAAATTACCATCTAACTATCACATAAAAGGATTTTCCACTTTAAACACAGAACTAAGTCTGTTTTAAATACAGTTGTACCTAAATCTAATACTTATTTGCTTAATCTATGGCCGAAGACTAGGTCCCCATTTACCTACTTTTAAAGTTATTTCAAAACATATTGATTGTTCTTCTAGCAATATGAATAAAATGAACTTTTGTGAAGCATGTGCATTTGGCAAACATCATGCCCTTCCCTTTTCCCACTCTCTAACTTAGTATACACATCCTTTACAACTCATTACTTATGACTTATGAGATTTTGCATTTAATGTATCTCATAATGATTTTAGATATTACATAAGTTTTGTTGATGCCTATAGTAGATACATCTAGACATATTTCTTACATTCTTGATACATTTCTAGTTTTTCAAAAATTCAAAACTTGTGTTGAAAAATCCATTGATCAATTAATTAAAAATCTTCAAACTGATGGTGGTACTAAATTTAAACCCTTCAAACCTTTTCTTGATCAACATGGCATTGAACATAGAATCACACGTCCTTACACTTTAAAGGAGAATGACATAGTTCAGAGAAAACATAGGTATATCATGGAAATGGGTCTTACATTACTATCTCATGCCACTTTACCTTTATCATTCTGGGATGAAGCCTTTTCCACCAGTGTCTATCTCATAAATCATTTTCCTACCTCAGTCCTCGATAACATAAACCCGTTGGAGAAGCTATTTAGCCGAAAACCTAACTTCCCTTCCCTTAGAGTCTTTGGTTGCAAATGTTATCCCTACCTTCGACCCTACCAATCCCATAAACTGTCTCTCTGATCCACACCATGTACTTTTCTAGGATACAGTACCTCACATAAAGGATACAAATATCTAGCCTTGATTGTCTTTTCATTTCTAGACATGTATTATTTGATGAAAATTCATTTCCATATGCATCATTTTCATCTCATTCCAGCATATCTAAATCCAAAAATGTCTTTTCTCCACCACTTCACTCAATAACTCAATCATTCCCTATGAACCATAATGAGGATAGACAACACACTAACACAATTTTTGAGATAGGTACTCAAGAGAGCTCTCAAGACAAGTACTCAATCTCTCAGGACAAATCCAAAAACCCTACTATTGTGTATTCTTTTGAGACAGGTACTCAAGAGAGCTCTCAGGATAATGGCAGCAGTGAAGGTATTACTCAATCTCCAAGTTCTATGGAATCACAACATCAAACTAATTACGGTATGTACACTCAACATCAATCTACATCCATTCATCCCATGATCACACGGAGTAAGCATGGTAGTTTCAAACCAAAAGCACTTTTTATTGATTATACTCAAACTGAACCTTGAATGTGAAAGAAGCTTTTAAACATCCTCATTGGAAAAAGGTCATGGAAGAAGAGTGAACCCTTTCAGAAAAATGATACTTGGAGACTTACTCCGTAAAATCCTTGTCGCCACATGTCCGAGACGAAGCAAAGAACCGACGTCCTCAAAAGGGTTAGTTTTTGAAGAAATTAGGAGTCTCCACCAATCTTTTCTATTGTGTGACTGGACACCAAAATAAAGTAAATAATTCTTAAATAAAATCATGTAAAAAAGGTCTGCGAAAACTAGAGTTGAGTTCGAGAGTCATTTGTGTGTGAGGAAGATGTTAGCATCGAACAACACTAGTTTAGAAAATGGTGGCCCAATTTTAAATCTTGAATTGAAAATATTTTTAATTTATTTTAAAAATAATGTCTTATTTTACCCTTCATTACTCCAATATTTGAAGCAAGGATCTCATAAAGTAAGTGGAGAGCATTTCATCAATTAAACTATAATATTGAAGAAAATTTTCTCACCTCAAGAAAGTGAGAAATTAGTACAACTTCTCAAAATCAGTCACAGAAATAGCCTTCTAATAAAGAATTTTTTCTAAAAAAACATTAATTAAAATAATTTTTTTCTTGGGATCAAATCTTGGACTCCCAAAGATGTGATCCCTCACCTCAAGAATCCTAGAAAATTGGACTCTCAAATTTTCTAGATTCTATGGTAGGATTTTGTTTAAGAAAAATGGTATAAATTAATAGAAAATTTTATTAGGAAGTTCATAAATTAAATTTTAAACGTTTAAAGAAATAAAAAAATTACAACTTCAAAGAAAATTTTTATAAATGATTTAAAAACAAATTTTTTGTGAAGGATTTTAAAACTTAAATAAATTCAAATTAGAAAGATTTCAAAACATTGTATATACTTTTTAAATAGAAATAAAAATAAGGTTTAATAGAAAAATTAGATAAGTAAAAAAAGAGTAACGAAACATTACAATAAATTATGCAAATATAAAATAATATATTGAGACTTTCAGGAAAAAAAAACATATTGGAGATCGATCTTGGAATTTCAAAGAATCGATTTCCTCACCTCAAGAATTCTAGAAAAGTGAACTCTAAATTTCCTAGATTCCATCCTCGGATCCTTTTTTTTTAAAGAAACTTAAATAAAAATTAAATAACTAAGCAAAAATATATTAACTGGACCACAAAGAAAACAAAAACATTTAAATAAGCATATGTACAAGGATAAAAATGTGTGTAAAACAAACAATAATATATAAGTAAAATAAAATATAAAATAAAATTACTAGAAAAAGCAGGAAGAAAGAACAAATAATGAGTTAAAAAAAAGCACAAACATGAAATAATGTACACAACCAAATAAATCTATTATAAGAGAGGAAAATATAAAAATAAGATAATAAAGAAGTAATTATAAGAGAGCAAAAAAATTGAAGAAATAAGAACAAGAAAAATAATATTAAATAGCATATAAAGATGAGAAAATAATAAAGAAACAATAATAAATGCTATGAAGAGAAAAAAAAAAGAATTAAATACATAAAATTGTTAAATATAAAGAAATTAAAGATGAGTATATAAACAACAAAGCTTAAGAATAAATTAATTAAGGAAATAAATAATGATTAAAAAAAAAGATAAAACAAATGTAAAGCAAATATGTATAATAAGAAAAATTATATATATATATATATATATATATATATATATATATATATATAAAATAAACTCACAAGATAATAAAGAAAGGAAAGAGAAAGAAAATAGGAAAAAGAAGAACAATAACTAAAAACAAGAGAAAAAATAAAATACAAAAAAAAAGGTAAAATCTAAGATTCTAAACTCTCTTGTTGTATAAAGTGTGGATCATTGGGTCCCAAGCCCTACCACACACTTGCATGATGGATTTTTGGTATTGTAGGTTACTTTTGTGAGAAGGATGAAGATTTAGGAGATTACTAGAAAAGAAAATAAAATGGATGTTGTAGATCTTTTGTTTTTTTGTTTTATTAAGAAGAAATGAAGGTAAAAGAGAAGTAGGGACTATGAAGCTTAGAGGTTTAGACGAAAAAGAAAGCATGGGAAGGTTGTAACAATTTTCTAGGATTTTATTTGTGTGGCTTTTTTTTCTATGGAAGAAGAGAATAGATTATTTACAGCCAAAAAAGCTTCTCCAAATGGCTAAAAATTTAAAATGGCTAGTTTTTTTCAATTTGAAAATAATACTAACATTAGCATTCATTTCAAATTGGCATGGCATGAAACCTTTAATAAACAAAACCAAATTTAAAAGGTTATCATATTTAGTAGTTCTCAACCTACCTTAGTTAGACTAATTAATTGATTTAGTTACTCTAACCAAACTACCTACAAAACTTTAAGAGTAATTAAATAACTTTTTTTTATACAAAAGTTGGTTAATCACAAATTTTTTTTTAAAAAAAAGTCAAATTAAGGCAAAAATTAATCTAGCAATTGAATTAATTTTAAATAAGGTCGGACAAAATTAGGTGACTACAACCATAATCAGAAAACTGCTAGATATAAAGCATACTTAGTTGCTAAAGAGTTCCATCAAAACCCTAATATTGATTAAAATGAAACTTTTAGTCCTGTTGTGAAACTTGTTACTATTCGCATGCTCTTAACTATAGCAATCATAAAAGGATGGAGTATACGTCAATTAGATATTAATAATTCTTTTCTTCATGACATTTTAGATGAAAATGTCTACATGGAACAACTATTTGGTTTTGAAGTTCAAAGCACTTATCCTATGGTTTGTCATTTGAAAAAAGCTCTTTATAGCCTTAAACAAGCCCTTCGAGTATGGTATGAAATGTTGAGCTCAAGTTTACATTCCTGTGGTTTTAGAACATCCAAGGCTAATACATCTATATTAATATGTGTTACTCCTACATCATGTTGCTATGTCTTGATTCATGTTGATGATTTGATCATTAGGGCAGTTCTAAGAAAGATTTGAATTTCTTAATTCATTCTTTAAACAATTAATTTGCACTTAAGGATTTGGAAAAACTAAGCTACTTTTTTGGAGTTAAGGTGTCATACCTAACCAGTGGAAGTTTGTTCTTATCTCAATCAAAATATATTATTAATCTGTTATAGAGAACAAAAATGGCTAAACATAATTTTATATCTATGGTAAGTGGCCATTTACTTTCTGCCTTTTAAGGGGAACCATTTCATGATGTGCGTCTATATAGAAGTGATATTGTTGCGTTACAATATGTCACTCTTACTCATCCTAAGATATCATATAGTGTTAATAAAGCTTGTCAATTTATGCATGCTTAAAAAAATACACATTGGTAGCTTGTAAAAACAATTCTAAAATATCATAAAGGTGTACTATATCATGGTTTATGGCTTAACAAGTTTGATAATTTGTCTTTAGTTGGTTTTGCTGCTGCAAATTGGGTTTCTGATCTAATGATAGAAAATCTACTTCTGGTTTCTCTGTTTATTTTGGAAACAATTAATTAGTGTCTCGGAGTTTCAAAAAACAGTCTATAATTTGCAGGTCTAGTACTGAAGCTAAATATCGTTGCCTAGCTCTTTTGGCAACCGAACTGGTACGAATTCGTTCTCTCTTGAATGACTTATACATTAATCTGCCTCATTCTCCTATTTTGTAGTGTCATAATCTAAGTGCAGTACATCTTAATGCAAATCCTATATTACACTCCAAGACAAAGCATGTTGAACTTGACATCTATGTTGCTAGAGATCTTATACAAAAGAAAAAGTTATTTGTTAGACATCTTCCAGCAACTGAATAAATTGCAGATATCCTCACCAAACCATTGTCTGCTCAAAATTTTCACAAACCGAAGAATAAACTTATAGTCATTAATTCAACAGCCATTGGTTTGTAGGAAGGTGTTAAGATAGCCCACTAATTGTTCTTGTTTCCTTTTCTTGGCCCACTGTATTATGGTCTAAATACATATTCTAGAAACAACCTATTATGATGAATTATATGATGAGTGTGTGTGTAGGTAAGAGTTTTTAGTTTCAACTTCTCTTTATATATCTGAGACTCGCAAAATACAAAAAATATCAATTGAAGCTAGAGTTTTCTCTTGCCAAATTCTCTTCTTTCATCTCTTTCATTTCTTATCTTGGTCAGAGACCATTAAATTCAAATGGGTATTTAGTCCAAGATAGGTGAACCTAAAGAGGCACCATCTTAAAGGAGCATGTTGGAGACGTTAAGAAGAGTCCCACATTGGAAAAACCAAGGAGATGAATGTTGGTTTTGAGATGGACTACTCCTCTCATTGCCAATTGGTTTTGAGATGGAATCATATACTATCAAACAAAATTTATTAAGTTTTAGTGTCAGATGTTCTCGACTCCTTTACCGATGATGAATGTTGGTTACCAATGAATGTTGAGGGATTCAAGAGATTCATTAATGTTTGTGGCACCAGTCCATTAATGATGAACTAAGTCGACCATGAACACTTAGACTACCAGCCAAATTATTGAAAGATATCTAACCGCTCTAGCATGGTCATTAATGAAAGGAAGCCTCTAGTAAATTTTACAGAACCATTCAATAAATTAAATCATATATCAAACATATCCATTTTAGTATAACTTAAAAGGGAAAATGGATTCACAAAATTTTCCAACTTATTTGGTATATGACCTATAAGCTTCTTGTTTGACAAATTAATTGAAGTGAAATTGGTAAAATTTTCCAAACTTGATGGAATTCTTCCATTTAGGTTATTTCCATTGGCATTCATGTAAAGTAGATTGTGATTTCTCATAAATTGTGGCAGAACTCTGTGAGGTTATTCCTTTGCAAAATCAACCTGTATAGAGTTAAACCTGTTCCTAATCCTATATCTGAAGGTATGTTATTTTAAAATTGATTGAAACCTAAATTTAGCACACCTAATGTCTTTCTAAAGGACAGGTTGGGTGGAATTTGACTAGAAAACTCGTTATTAGTGACTCCGCTTGCACTAAGCTACTAATAAGTCCCAAACTTTGAGGTATGACTCTAAGGAAATGATGGTTGAAAAAAGAAATGATTTCAAGGTGCTTGAGCTCAATTATTATCAAAGGCAGTTCTCTAGAAAGGTTGTTGTTGTACACAAGAATACGATGGAGACTTGCAATCTTCCAAATGCTTATTGGAATCGATCTCACCAATCAAACGATTCAAATACAATTGAAGGACCTCTAATCTACTTAGCAAACTCAATTCACCTGAGATATATGTCCCTCGTATTGGTTGGTGAACAAATTTAAAATCAATGAGTGAAAAGAATATTAACTTTGATTCCTTAAAGTTTGAGTATCATAATAGGATATTGAGAAGACAAGACTACTCTACTCTGCTCCGTGGGCTTACTAGTAATGTTGAAGGTTTTGGAGGACAGAAGAAAAAGTCAATGGAAGTCCTAATCTCTTTAAAACTCTCTTTATCATATCTTGTTCAAACCTGACTCTGGTCTTCGGCTTCCAACTATCTTTCTTTCTTTAGCTAAGGACAAGCCAAGCTAGAAGTTAGAATTGAATTTCATAAAGTAATGGTTGAGATCGATATCGTCGGGCTAGTGTGGCTCGAGGAGAAGATAGGCAACTCGACTCCTCGAGGAAAGGGCTAAAAAGGCTTGACTGAAAGGGAAAGGGTAGGGGTTGGAAAATGGAGAGGTGCAAAGAATATTGCGAAGGAGTGCAATCCATGAAAAGTTCATAGGAATGAAGTTGAACCTTCGTAAAGATAATTCTTTGAGCTGATCAACTTCTCACAACCAAGGCGAGGCCGATCTCGCTGGGGTTAAGAATTTACAAGAACCAATTTTGGGGGAAATTTTTCTTAACAATTGATTTCTAAAGAAATTAAGAATTGAAAGCTCACTTAAGTTGCCAATGAAGGAAGGAATATGACCTATTAGACTAGAATTAACAATGACTGTATTTTAGGGGACTAGAATTACCTTTCCTAGGTGGTATACCTTCTATAAAAATACTGAATGACAAATCTATAGATTCTAGATTCAGGCAACAACCTGAACCCAAAGGAATAGAACCATGGAGATTGTTGTTTCTTACCATAACCAATTCAAGAAGACTATCAAGATTGTCAAGACTATTGGACAACATTTTGAGAAAGTTGTTGCCATTCAAAAAAAGATCCTCCAATTGCGTACAATTCCCTATGGAAGATGGTATGGCCTCAAAGAAGTGATTCATATAGAGATGCAAAGACACAAGTTGGTTCAAATTCCCCAAATTTGAAGGGATAGAACCGTTGAGATTGTTTTTACTAAGATACAGTACAAACTGTAAATTGAGAATTAGAAATAAAGAGTTGGGTATTAAACCACCAAATCAATTGAATGAGAGATCCAAAAACTCTAAATGGCTACAGTTACCAATCTCAAAAGAGATTTCACCAGAGAAATGGTTAGTAATTATGGAAACTCTTTACTAAATTAGTTTATCCTTTTTGTAAAAGTTATCTAGTTAAGAATTAGTTAGAACAATTTCTTTTAGCTTCTTCTTTAACTAGAATCTTAGGGTAGATCTATAAATACCTTGTATCATTTGAAACTATACACATATACTGAAGTATAATCTTGCTCACAAAGGCACAGTGCACGTAGGTATCTTATCGAACCACTTTAAAAATTTTGTGTGTATCTATTTCTTCTTTCTCTCTTCATCTTCATTATCTCACCATCTTCTACAAATTAAAACCATCAGAAAAACTCATAAAGAAAATGAATACATAAGAGAAAGAAAAGAAGAAGAAAGCTTGAAGTTTATTTATTTTTCTGTAATCAAAATATTGCACATGCAAAAAGAAAAAGAAGTGAAAAGAAATGAGAAAATCTTATCTTCCTAATGCAAAAGGATAAGAAGAAATATACAGTAGAAAGAGAACTTACTTTAAACATGCATTAAGTGGCTTTTACTTATTCATATACGTGGCTACCCCTTCAATTTGGTATCAAAGCCTACAGTAGCAAGGTATGATATTGAGAAGTTTGATGGTAAGAGAGATTTTTACCTTACAGAAAGCTAAGATTAAAGCCATTGTCTTCCAGCAAAAGGCATTGAAAGCTCTCACTGATTCAGAAAAGCTACCTAAAACAATGACTCAAGAAGATATAGAAACTATGGAGAATGCAGCCTATGGTGCCATAATTTTAAACCTAAGTGACAATGTTCTTAGGGAAGTCATTAGTAAATAAACAACTTATGGAATGTGGACAAAATTGGATGAAATCTAAAAGTCCAAAGATCTACCTAACCGTGCATACGTAAGGGAGAGGTTCTTTACCTTCAAGATGGATGGCAACAAATCTTTGATAGAGAATCTTGGAGAATTCAAGAAGATGTCTTCAGATTTTAAAGAATTGGAAGACAAAATTGGTGATGAAAACGAATCCTTCATTTTAATTAACTCACTTCCAGAAGCATACAAAGAAGTAAAGATGGCTCTCAAATATGGAAGGCAAAAAAATCACTACAGATGATGTTATTTCAGCAATAAAAATAAGAGAATTGGAGCTTAATTCACAGAAAAGAGATCAAGCAAATGGTGATGGTTTTTTCTCAAAATGGAAAAGTAAAAGCAACTCAAAAGAATATAAGAATCAGAAAAATAAATAAAAAATAGAATGCACATTTTTCCCCAAAAAGGGACACCTCAAACAAGATTGTTTCTTTCTAAAGAAACAAAAAGATAAATAGTAAGAAGAACATAAGGCAAATGCATCAGTAGTAGATCAAGCCCCGTTTGTGTATTCAGATGCCTTAACTATCTTAGAAAATGCAAATCAAACAGAAGGTAAAAAAGAAACTCATTATTGGGTACTTGATTTAGGATGTTCATTCCATATGACAACATGAAAGGGATGGTTTACAACATAAAAAGTGTGAGATGGAGGCCTAGTATACATGGGAAATGATAATGCTTGCAAGATTGTAGGCATTGGTTCTGTTACACTTAAGTTCAAAGATGGGACAACAACACTTCTTAGGAATGTGAGGCATGTTCCATCCTTGAAAAGAAATTTAATTTCTCTTGGCATGCTAGATTCCACAGGTTGTGAATACAAGGGTTCTGCTGGAAGGTTTGAAATATTAAAAGACTCCAAGATTGTTCTTATCGGTCTAAAAACCAATGGACTCTTTCTCATCAAAGAAGTGTCCATGAACCATGCTGCTCTAATTGTTTCTGATGATATGTTAACTAAAGGGGATTTGTGGCATAGAAGACTTTCCCACATAAGTAGCAAAGGATTGAAAATGTTGTCAAAATAGGGGATCCTTCCTAAAGGAGTGGCTGAAAAGCTTTCTTTTTGTGAGCATTGTGTAGTTGGTAAGTCTACAAGAAAAAGTTTTCAAAAAGCTGATCACAACACCAAAGATATCTTAGACTATATCAATCTCGACCTATGGAGACCCTCACAAACACCATCTTTAAATAATTCTAGGTATTTTCTAACATTTATTGATGATTACTCTAGAAAGAGTTGGGTTTATTTCTTAAAGTCTAAAGACCAAACTCTAGGAAAAATTTAAGGAATGGAAAACCATGGTAGAAAAAAAAACTTCTAAACAAGTTAAATGTCAAATACTGATAATGGTTTAGAATTTTGTAGTGTGAAATTCAATAACTTTTGTAAAGAACATGGAAAAATGAGGCATAAGACTGTTAGATATACCCCTCAACAAAATGGTGTTGCTTAAAGGTTAAAGAGAACCATAATGGATAGGGTTAGATGTCAAATGTCTAATGGTTTAATTCCAGAAAAATTTTGGATCGAAGCTATTTTCTATACTGTTTACACCCTTAATAGGTGCTCTCATCACTCTACAAACTTCCTAACACCAGAAGAAAAATGGTCTAAACATCTTCCTAATTTACAAAACCTTAGAATTTTTTGTTGTATAGGATTTGTCCATCAAAGCCAAGAAAAATTAAAACCTAGAGCTATAAAATGTATGTTTCTAGGTTTTAAAGAGGGATTTAAAGGATTTAGAATGTGGCATCCTATAGAAAAAAAGGTGTATAACTAGTAGAGATGTGGTTTTTAAGGAAGATACTATGTTTATGCTTGATAAACCTAATGAAACATTTGATTCAAATTATAAACCAAATGAGATTGAGGTGGAGCATCCACAAAACTATGAATCAAATGAACTTTCTATTACAATTGAGGAAGAAAGAGTATCAAGTTGTTCTTTACCACCTACTTTAGAAGAAGGAGAAAAAAGCTCTCAAGAAGAAGAAGATTTATTAAACTACTCTTTGGCTAGAGATAGACAAAGAAGGACTATTGTTCCTCCATTTAGATACAGTGAGGTAGATTTTGTAAGTTGTGCCCTAAATGAAATGAATCATCTAAATAATGATGAACCAAAAGCATTTCATGAGGCAGTGAGCTGTCCGTATCATAAGAATGGAACTCCTGGTTATTCTAGCATGACTCTTCATATCACTTATGTGTCCAGTTATCATCCATTAAACTTGTTTCTTAGGACCTCCAAACAAAAAACATTTGATGAGGCAATAAGTTGCCCTAATGATACACATTGGATAAATGCCATGAATGATGAATTGAAATCTCTCACTATCAATAATACATGGACTTTGGTAACGTTACCTAGAAATTGTAAGACCATATCTTGCAAATGGATTTATAAACTTAAAGAAGGAGTTCCAGATCTGAAACCTAGGCTTGTATCCAAAGGCTTTACACAAAGGAAAGGAATTGACTGCAGTGAAATATCCTTACAATTGTAAAACAAACCTCCATAAGAATGCATTTTTCATTATTTGTTCGAGAAGACTTAGAACTTGAACAACTTGATGTTAAAACAACATTCTTACATAGAGATTTGACAGAAAACATATACATGAACCAACCACAAGGATACATTGAAAAAGGTAAAGAAGATCGTGTATGCTATCTTAAAAAATTCATCTATGGTCTAAAACAATCACCAAGATGTTGGTACAAAAGGTTTGATGAATTCATCTCTAAACTTGGTTCTAATAAAAGTTCCTATGATAGTTGTGCATTTATAAATTCAAATTTCTATTCTCCTAAGGTTTGCTTACTTTTGTATGTAGATGATATGCTACTTGCAAAAATATAAAATTGATATTAAAAGAGTAAAGACAGCCTTAAAGGAAGAATTTGATATGAAGGAACTTGGAGAATCTAAGAGAATTCTAGGCATTGACATCACATGAGAAAGCACAGATGAGGTTTCTAACCATTGACAAAAGTAACTACTGCTATAAGGTACTTAGAAGGTTTATTATGTTCGATGCTAAGCAAGTTGTAATTCCTCAACACTTCAAACTATCAACTGCTAACTGTAAAAACCCTGAAGATCCCAACAATGTTAAGTACATGGCAAATATCCCCTACTCACAAGTGATAGGGAGTATAATGTACCTAATGATTTCTACTAGGTTTGATATATCTTATCCTTCTAGTTTAATTAGCAGGTACATGGCTAACTCAGGCAAAAAGCATTGGAAAGCTGTCAAATGGGTCCTTAGGTACCTAAAGGGATCTATGAATGCTCAATTAATGTATAAAATCTGTCCTAAAGAACTATTTGAGCTTTATGGTTTTTTAGACTCTGACTATGCAAGAGATTTGGACAGGAGAAGATCATAAATAGGATATTGTTTCCTAATTGGAGGCAACTTATTAAGCTGAAAAGTTTCACTACAACCTGTGGGGATCCTATTGTCTATTGAAGCTGAATATATAGCTCTTTCAAAAGTTATTAAGGAAGTTATTTGGCTAAAGGGACTCTTGAAGGACTTTGGCTTATCACAAAAATCTGTAAAAATCTACTATGATAACCAAAGCACCATTCATTTGTCCAAGAACCAACAATATCACAGTAGAAAAGCACATAGATATTAAATTCCACTTCATCAGAGAACAAATTGAAAAACAGGAAGTAGAAGCGCTCAAAGTTCATACTAGTGAAAACACAGCTGATATGTTGAAGAAGAAAGTCACTCAAACAAAGTTTCTCAAATGTCTTCAAACAATCGGGTTCTTGGAACCCGAGAAGGAGTGACTGCATCAAAGGCTTAGGAGTCAAGACATACACAAATATTTCACACTATATCTTTTAAGATGGAGATTAATGGAAATACTTTACTAAATTAGTTTATCCTGTTTGTAAAAGCTACCTAGTTAAAAATTAATTAGAACAAATTCTTTCAACTTCTTCTTTAACTGGAGATTTAACTAGAGTCTTAGGATAGATCTATAAATACCTTATACCATTTGAAACTACACACATACTGAAATACAATCTTGCTCCCAAAGGCACAGTGGATGTGGGTATCTTACCGAACCACTTTAAAAATTCTATGTGTGTCTTCTCCTTCTTCCTCTCTTCATCTTCATCATCTCACCATCTTCTACAAATTAAAACCATCAGAAAAGCTCATAAAGAAAAAAAAAATACATAAGAGAAAGAAAAGAAGAAGAAAGCTTGAAGTTTCTTTATTTTTCTGTAATCAAAATAATGCACATGCAAAAGAAAAAGAAGTAAAAAGAAATGAGAAAATCTTTATTTTTCTGTATTCAAATTCTCTTGAAATATACAGTAGAAAGAGAAATTACTTTTAAATACATTAAGTGGCTTTTCTTTGGGATAGCATAACATAACATGGTCTCTTATATTAATATTGTGAAATTGTGGGAATAGTGGGAATCAAGGTGGAAAAGAAGGAGGAAAGCCATAGAGAATTTGAATATGTTAACAAAAATAATTGGGGATTGATATAAATATTGTTTCGTGGCTTCATTTTTACTAAGCTCTCTTTCCATTCTTCTTTTATATTAATATTTTTTTATTTATAAAAAACAAGTTTAAATTTAATAGTCAAGTTTTAATTTTAAGGTTGAATCGTGTTAGTAAGGAAATTGGAATAGAGGGAAATTTTATTAAGTATTTGAAAAGAATGAAGATAAAGAGCAAAATCATAGATTTAACGTGGAGTGAAGGGCAGATGGTCTTTTCTCAAGATCTTTCTATTATTAAAGTTTAAATAAAAAGAAAAAACAGGGGGATACACGATGTTTTTTCTCTCCTTCTTGATTCTTCGAGAGACGTCACGATCGTCCACCCCTTTTTCTTGAAATATCTCTCATCAACCTCCCTTTAGGGTGACATCTCTCTCTATCTCTCCATTGCCACACGTCATCGACATCTCTTTCGATCTCTCCATCACCACACGTCATCGACATCTGGACCTGAACGCCGACCAGATAAACATCGCTTGTTCTCCAGCCGACTGCCATGAGAAGCTCCACTTTGTTGTTGCCCTTTTTCACATTGTTTTTAACACCTGAACCGAGCCACGACACCATCTGGAAAGAATTTCTAGATTTGATTTCAAGTTTCAAAAGGATTCTTGGAACCTGAAAGCAATCTACCTATCATCGTTGGTGCATTCTAGTAAGATTTCGGTACGTTTAGGTGAGACTTACAAGTTATTATGGATTTTTGGTATAAGGTTGATTACTCATAAGTTTGTGGAGTAAATTTTTTCTTTCACGCTCATTGACTTTGTTTTGTATTGGAATTTTGAGGGGATTTAATATGTTTTCTAGCAAAGTTAAGTTAGTTTTGTGGGTGTCGTTGGTTTGTGATTGATTTAGGAAAGTGGTAGCTCGTGTTGAGTTCAAGCCACACTTCGGGTAAAATAGTTGGGATGCGTTTGATTGGTTTTCAATACTAAATTCGAAATTAGAAAGTCGTTAATGTGCTATCAAGATGACTTTGACAAGCTTTCAAGAAAACTTGAGGTAAATTTAGTGAGTTCTCTTATCGTTCTTGAATACCCATATTGTTTTGTGTGAGGAAATTTTAGAATAAATTTTATTTGGGTGATGGCAGAAACTTGTGTTGACGGACTATCTCTAGTTTTTATTTTGCTTTGAGCTACACAAGCATAATTAAAATTTAAGGTTAGATTTTTTTTAAATTTAACTCAATTTCTAACAAGTTTCATGAATAATGCTCGAGCAAATTTTGAGACTAAGTAAATGATTTTTTAAGCAAAAGACAGGTCACAAACTCTTCACGCAATTTCACGAAGCCTTTGGTTCTTTTAGTACCCTAGAATGTACAAATGGAACTAAAAGCTCTAATAAATATGGTTTGAAAATTCATTCAATTTCTTATAACTTTTATGAATCACTCGTTAGCCAATTCTAACTAAAAATATGTTTAAATTTAGGAGAAAAGTAGAAGGTTGCAGAGAAAGTGATTTTGTTCTGGACTAATCCATTGAGAATCTCACTTTTATTTCTTCAAGTAAGTTGTAGAGGACTCTAAAATGAAGAGTTTAATATAAATTAGATTAATTTTTATTTAGTATTGAAGAGGTTATGAGTAGTTAAAGTTAGCCTACTAAAACTGGAAATTTCTAGAAAAATATGCATTATGATTTTATTTGTTTAAGTGTAGAATCCATGAGCGTCATAGTTTGCACGTTATCTTATGTTATTATAGAAAGACAAGACTATTTAAGGTCTAAGATAATTTTGGGTACGTTCCTAAGTATTTCACTCGTTAGATTGTTAATGGATATAAATCTCATATTGATATTTTGTATAAGAGCATATTAAAACAAAAGACCCAATGAGTTTGACTTAAGTTTGGACATCCATTTTAAAGATCTAAATTTAAGATTTCAAGGTTTGGAAGTGGATTTTTAGTCTAGTCCAAGAAGACTCGAGAATGTAAGGGCTCTAGAAATGTAAAATAGCTTGAATGCTCATAATGAAGTGTTTTTAGAGATTGTTGTGTCGTCTTGCTTGGTAAAGATAACTTAGAGACCTTAATCTATATTTCAGGCCAAATTGAAATGGGAAAAAGTGTATAATCCCTGGGGATCGAGTCATTGATGGTGATGAAGGGAAAAAAGCTCTAGGCAGCAGAAGATTTTAGGGAACTATTTTTCAATTTAATTTGTAAATCTCAAAATACTAGTACATTGACAAAATAATTTAGAAACAAATTTTCTTATTAACACTTAAAGGCTAAGCATGCTTTCTAATTATAGATTGAAAAAAGAAAAACTTACTTGTTTGACATATCTGATTCTACAAAATAAATCTTCAAATTGAGACACCACCCGTTAGAGACCTTATGCTTTGGGATAAGATTGGTTTGTGGGAACCAATTGGGATGGGTAAAAGTTTAGAGATTTTTTTAGAGAAACTCTTTTCCAAAAAGTAAAATTATTAGTGGAAAAAAAAACTATTTTCTTTTGTGTATTTATAACTCTTTTCCTTCTTGGAGTAGAATTAACTAAATCATATTTAATTAATATTTTATTTAAATCTTATTTAATGAATATATCTTTAATATCTTATAGTTTTATATTAATTTAATTAAATAATTTTAATTAAATAAAATAAAACTAAACTATTAATTAATTCTCAAATTAATTAATAGCTATTTAACTTAAATTAATTTGAATCATATTCAAATATAAGTTTCTCTCCTAACTAATAATTCTAATATGAATCAAATTCACATGAAATTAATATTTGAACTCATTCAAATATTTTATCTCTCATAAATTAATTTTTAATCATATCCAATATTAAATTTATATAATAAAGTTTGATAAACTTTATATTATAATGTATCACTATACATTAAACTAATTTCTAAAGTAATTTTAAACATTTTAAATGAGTTAGGAAAGAGACATAATGGACCTACAGATCAGAAGCTACAACGATCTGAGATTAATTGGCTAAACTCATTAACCACATTAATCAATATTC
>JBBPDI010000020.1:15518734-15530031 GCA_037974545.1 Cucumis variabilis
TATTAATATAAAAGATATTGGAGAGATATTCATTCAAATAAGATTTGAATGAAATATTAATTAAATATGATTTAATTTATTATTAACTAATTTATTAATTGTTAATTAATCAGTAGATTTGATAAAAATAATCTCATAATTCTCTCCTACTCTTTTCCCTATTCCAAGAAGGAAAGAGACATAAATATTTTAAAGAAAACAGTTTATTTAACAAAATTCATTCAGAAAAAGGTCAAGGCCTTTTCTCTCTGCAAAAAGAAAAATTTCTCTCAACTACCTCTAAACATTTTTCTATCCTAATTGGTTCCCACAAACCAATCTCATCCTAGAGAATAGAAAGGTCTTCGACGGGTGGTATCTCCAATTCGGTGATTTGTAGATTTAGAGACGTCATTGAAAGTAAGTTCTCTTTATTCTATAAATTAAAACCATGCTTAGATTTATATTTAGAATTATGATTCTAAAATTTTTCCAATGTACTGGTACTTTAGGATTCCCAAATTAATTTGAGGAATGGTCCTGTAAAATCTTCTGCCGCCATAGGACTTTTATCCCTTTAACTACATGGACAAAATGGTAATTTTTGGCCTAGCTGTACTTACGAGCAATTTGTGAAGGGTCATTATACCGTTGATTGGTTATATCAAATGGACACAAAAATATATCTACAGTAAGAATAATGCAACTATTAGTCTTTAGTGGAATGATTGATAGTTAATGAATAATGATTAATTTAATTAAAGAGTTTAATTAATTAATCTCACATCATTGGAGCTTCAATCTGTAGGACCAAATTTCCCATCATATAGACTAAAGCATGTTGCGTCCAACGGCCGTGCAACGTGTAGTCCTTCATCCGAACCATTTTCGTTTGTCGTCGCCTTGCACTAGCGGAGCAATTTTCGTTCGTCGAAGCTCAGTTGAAGTTGTCATCGTTCAGACCTGCGTCGCTGCGTCTGTCGAAGTGCCACTGCACATCTCCTCACCTTCCATCCGTGGGTTGGGAACTGAAGTCGATTTCATTGCCAATTAAATCTAGTCTTTTTACGCGTCGATCTCATCTGTTCAAAACCACTGTCACTGCCTTATTGTAAGATTGTTTCGTAGTGAAAAGTTATGAAATTTTGTAGTTGTTCCATAACTATTTTAGGTGTTGTTCTTAGGATTAAATGTTTGAAATTGTTAATTGATTCTTGAAGGTATTGAAGGTAGCGCTTGAATTCCCTGAGTTCACAGCAAATATTAGATTTAGTTGGAGCTCGATTTGCTGACTTTTGGGTAAGTTTAGAAACTTCATTGAAGCAACTAAATGGGAGAAAGCACTGTGAAAGTAATTGAATTTTTCTATCGTTATGTTTAGGTTTGTTTTCGTGGACTTTAGTGAAATTAAGGAGCTTACCTAACGTTAAGGTAAGGTTTCCTACTACTGGACTCAACAATGCATTTAAGCTGAAATGTCTGTATGAATTCTGCTGAACTGGATGGACTGATTGATATGTATGTTTCTAATTGATGACTGTTTAGCTGTATGAATTCTATTGAACTGAGGTGGGTTGACTGATAGGTATACTTGGTTATGACTAAACTAAAAATTTTGTTTTGATTAGATTGTTTGTTGTTAGTTGTTATGTTAGGGCATAGGTGGTGTCCTGTCAGTAGGAATAATGAACCAATCTGTATTTGATTGAATTGAGGAGAGTGATGCTTATGTATAATTTTATTCGTTGAGGAACCATTATGATATGTTTGATTATGTGTTGGGTTGCATAATTTGACTGTAAATGTGTTGAACTGAAAGAATGAAATGATGGTAGTTTGAATTGCTATTTGCTTGACTGATTAAAAATGCTAGATTGGGACTGAGGGGAGATTGTTAATTTTATCTATAGGGTAGTGTGCCTTGCAGGTGTCCTACGAGATCATCACCTGTTGTACATTCTTCGAGAGCACTAAACTGATATGTACTTCCTGTAGAGCACTGGACTGATATATATGTCATGCAGGGCATTAGATTGATTATGTGTGTTCCTATGGGATCACAAGACTGATAAAGTGTAGGGCACCCCCAATAAGAAGTTAAAAATTTTATTTTTTTCCTAACGGAACCAGTAGCGGGTCTCTTACTGGGTATGTTTATACTTACCCTTTTATGTTTAACTTTTCAAGCAAAGGTAACAAGAGAGGTAGACCGAAGAGGGACAAAAAGGAGGGGTGATTGCCATAGAGGAATGTCCTTCAAACTGCTTTCGCTTTGTGTTTATGTTTTATTTGGTTTTCTTTAGTAGTTGAGACTATTAATGGTTTTCATGATTGAAATTTTTTTCTTTTAATATTTAATTTGAACTTTCAAAGTTTTTTTTTGAATTAGGGCCCAAACTTATATAAAATTCTCTTTGTCGTTGTTAAAATTTTATTAAACTTATGAATCCTTATGTTTTAAGTATGAATTTAGTGTTCAAGTAACAATTTCAGCTTAATTCAAAAAGTTTGGTCGTTACAAATATGATTTAGTTAATTATTAACTAATTGATTAACTGTTAATTAATTAGTAGATTTGATAAAATAATCTCATGTTTATCTTCTACTCCTTTTCCTATTCCAAGAAGGAAAGAGAGTTATAAATATCTAGAAGAAAACAGTTTTCTTTAGTCAAATTAATCAAGAAAATAGCCAAGGCTTTTATTTTTCCTCTCTGCAAAAGGAAAAGAGTTTCTCTTAAATATTTCTAAACCTTTTTCCATCCCAATTGATTCTCACAAACCAATCTCATTCCAGAAACGTCATCGAAAGTAAGGTCTCTGTATCTTTTAATTTAAAATCATGCTTAGTTTTATATTTAGAATTTTGATTATAAAATTTTGCCAATGTACTAGTATTTTAAGATTGCCAAATTAATTTGAGTAATGGTTCTTGAAATTCTTCCGCTACCATAGGACTTTTATCCCTTCAAGAATAACTCCCAAGGGAGTTATTTTACGTGATGGAGAGGAAGAAAGTTATTTTGGTAACTTCCTCCTCCACCTCTCTTCATATCTTTTGGTTAAGATACAGAAGTAGTGTGCAATCTCTTCTGTGTGTTTTTATGATCTACTTGTTCCAAAATAGAAATCTCTCTAAAATATATTTCCCTTTAACAAAAACAAAAAATCACAGAAGCCCCACAAAACTCTCTGTTGATTTTTATCTTGAGGATAACAAGGAAGACTTCGTGGTGTTCTTTGGGAGGTTCAAAAATTCTTGAGAGGTTCTACAAAGGTTAGTTTTATTTTCTTCTTTTCCTCCATAGAAACATGTTTAAATGTTTTCCCTGAATTTTATATGTGTTTCAAGTTGAATTTCTTTTGCATGACGTTCACATGCTTTTGCTTTGAGAATTTCATTCCTTCAGTCTTAAGGGTAAAACGATATATTGACTCAGCCGAAGTTATGAACAACCTGTGAAGGATTAACTTACTCATCATGGTTATATTCGATGGACACAATATATCTATAGTGAGAGGAGTGCAACTATGGGACTTGAGTGGAATTACTCCATTAGTTAATGAATGTTCATTAGCACTGTTTAAAAGGGTTTAGCTAGTTAATCTCGGATCGTTGAAGTCCATGATCTATAGGTCCATTAGGTTCCCCTGCTAGCTCATATGGAATAACTAACTTATAACAATATGTTGGAATAATTTGAAATGTTCAAATTAGGTAAAGAGAGAGAAACTGACGATATATGTGATATAGTTGTCGATTATCATTTAGAGATTTATGTTCATATGTTATTTAAATAGTAAAAACATGAATGCATATTCTTATTTGGAAGCTCGAAATTGATGAAAATGGTCAAAGTTGTAAAAAGTCAAAATGTTGAGTTTTGATTTTGGAAAGTCAAACTTTAACTGGCTTTATATTCAAATATGATTTAAATTTTAGAAAAATGAATGCGGATTAATGATTGAGAAGTCAGAATTAGTCAAGACGAAAAAATGGTAAGAAGCCAAAATATTGACTTTTGACTTGAAAGAGTCAAAGTTTGACTTTCACTTAAATTGTCAAATGATCATATTGCCATTGGACTAAAGTTAGTGGGAAAATTCAACATTTTGTTGGATAATCCCACTAACACTTAGTGACTACATGATATGTTGACACCTAACTCAATAAGTTTCACTAATGGCTAGTAGAATGTTAGTTGTTAAAATTTGGCCAATTAATTACATGCAATTTTGCATAAAATTAAATTATAAATATGTTTCTTTTCAATTTTAGCAAAACCTTTTGGATTTTTTTTTTGAATTACAAGATTAACCTAAAAACCTTTTTCTAAGTCTGGAGAATAGCGATCAACACACTAGTGTCGTCCTCAGTTCGAGTTCGTGAGAAGATTATGAGGACCGAAAAGTTACGAAGCTTAGTTTTCTTTAACCCTAATTTTTTTTAATTAGGGTAGTTTTGCATGTTAATTACTAA
Source organism: Cucumis variabilis (assembly GCA_037974545.1). NCBI lineage: Eukaryota > Viridiplantae > Streptophyta > Magnoliopsida > Cucurbitales > Cucurbitaceae > Cucumis > Cucumis variabilis. Next base: position 15,523,193 of record JBBPDI010000020.1, read on the forward strand.
ATTTTTTAGTTGCAATTAGGGTAAAATAGATCCATATTTTCATTGCGCATGTCTCGTGTTCCTTCATTCCCAAGGCAAAAATAAGGTGAATATAGGATACTTTAGTTCACAAATTATGTTTTCATTGTCGTTTTCATATTGATAAAGTTGTTTATTGTTATTGCAATGCATTTTCTTACTTAATCTAAATGCCAAATGAAAGACCTCGACCAAATTTTAAATAGATTTATCTTGAGATTAGTGAAAGGTTTCAAAACTCGATCGAGTTTGTAATGTTTCTCCCTTACGATTACGATTCTTTTTTATTAACTTTCTTTACATATTTGTAGGATGTCTTGTGCATTTTTTTTGGTTTTGGCGGTGAATGGAAGGAAACTGACAAAGAATATGTCGGAGGTCAAATCAAAGGGTTAAATGTGGATGTTTGTATTAAATTTGAGAATTTTTTAGGAGAAATATATATAATTAGTGGGATAAATTTTGTTGAGCATGATTTGGTTATGAGGTATTTTGTATAATGTGAAACCTCTTATAGACGCTTTTGTTATTAGTAATCAAGAATAGCTCAATTTTTTTTAATGGGGATGATGTGTCTCAAGTTGATGTTTTGGTTTCTGAGGTGTTAAAACCATGCCTTCAATGTTGGAGTACTTCGACTGAATTTAGCAATCCAATGGCTCCCCCCCAAAAAAAATTGGACTCCCTTGATCCCAACCTTAAGATAAATCCAAAGTACATACACGCTTGTCTTGAATGTGGTTTGAGATTTGAGCCTATTAACTACAAATGTGTGTCCTTTAGAGTTAGGAGACGATACATATAGATTAGGTGGCATGGTTGATGTAGTCTTCAGATCATGATTTTGATGACAGTGACGATGAATTGAGAATGAAAATCTCATTAGATTATGTTATTGAGGCATTAGATGTGTTTGATGTAGATTTTAGTACTTGTCTTGGAACTAATATTGAATTTATAAACATTGACCATATACTAATGGCAATAGAGGTTGAATGTACTTTTAGTGTATAATCAAGTGAAGAAGGAAGACAATTGAGCAAGACATTAAATTGGTGGATCATGGTGATCAGTTAGAGGGTTTAGTGGACAGTGACAACAAACCTCCATAAATGAGTGTCAAAATGTGAAAGCGTGTCAAAAAATTTATTGGATCACACTGTTTATGTCTTAGTCGAGTCATACCTCAAAGTTGTACAGGTTAATTATTTGTTTATAAATAAGAAAGATTTAACGAAGAAACTTTATGTGTTTGCCATTATGCAAAATTTTCAGTTTCATGTCCATAGATCGAACAAGAAGTTTCTTAGATGCTTAGATTTTGCCTGTTTGTGGAAACTAAAGACTATCAAACTGAAGTATTTTGACTTGTTTAAAGAAGTATGAATGTAAGCAAACATGCCAAAAAATTCTGAGAAAACAAGATCCTAAGCAAACAAAGAATTGGGTTATAGCTAAACTAATTCAATCCAAATACCAAGATGTAGTTATGGTTATAGGTCCAAGAAAATAATTTAGGGTTAGGAATTTGGAACAGACATTACATATGAGAGGGTGTGAAGGAATGGAGAAGCTACTTTGTCCATGGTAAGAGGGTCCTCTAGAGAATCTTATGCTTGGTTAGGTCGATATGGAGAAGCATTAAAGATTTCTAACCTTGATAGTTAATATGATTTGAAAACAGAACCCGATGGTCATTTTAAGTATATGTGTATATGGCACTCGACACTCTGGACATCGATAAGAGGTTTTTTAACTGCATCAGACCAGTCATCATGGTTAATGTTGCACATTGCAAGGAAAAGTATAAGAGGATCATGCTCATAGCAGTGTCCATCGACGCTAATAAGCAAGAATATCCTGTAGCTTTTGGGTTGGGCGATAAGGAGAATGATGAATCATGGACGTGGTTTATGACTAGATTAAGAACAACTGTCAACAAGGAATATGGGTCGATTTTTGTATCCGACTGATTAAGAGTATCATGAAATCCATTGCTATAGTCTTTCTAGGTAATTTCCATGCACTGTTCATCCATCATCTAAGCTTAAACCTCACAACGAAGTTCAACAATAATAACATGTGTGCAAATTTTAAGTTGATCACCAAAGCATGTCGTAAGTCTGTATTTTGGTATTACTGGAACAAGCTGGCTCCATATAAAGGAGTTCAAAGGTATGACAAAGATATGGTTGTCGAGGTGGGATTATATACATCAAGGTGGTATGTGGTACGATTAGATGACTACTAATATTGGAGAGTGTGTCAATGTAGTTTTAAAAGACATGCGATCACTACTTTTACATTAGAGGTATGCATCGAGAATGATTTCACTGAACGTAGGGAAATAGTGTCAAAGCGAGATATCATTGTTTGACCATGGTGTTACTCCCCCTTCTTGAAGTCACTTTACTTGATCAAGGGAAGACGTGACTACCTAAACATTCTACTCGAATCTCTCCACGAGATATCACATGGGATGCCTAGTAAGCGAAATGAATGATCATCAAATTTTAATGTGAGATGAGAACTCATCTATAGATAACAAAGACTTCATTAACAATGGATCAGAAGTACATTAAGGATGAGTACAAGTCTCTTTGAAACTTCAAAAGTATAACATTTTAAAACAACAACTTGACTATTTTCGCCTAGTTCTACATGCTATGCGAATTGATAGTGGTCACTACCAAGTGATGTGTTTGCAAAGGGCACAATAAACAATCAAGGCTACAAGTTCAATGCAGGATGTCCTTCACTACCTTGGTGGGGAGAGGGGGGGGGGGTGGGAGAAAACATTACAACTATTTTTCCAAGTCATGCAAAATAAACATTTTGCAAATCTTATTACCAACATTTACAAATCACATGGAATATCATTTCCTTTTCAAAATAAAGTTCAAAGCTTATCTCACAAGGAAACACATTCAATCTTATAATTTCATCATTGTATTGCAGAATCATTCTGCTTATTAACTATAACTTTGTATCCTTTCATTAGCTTAAGCGTTTACCACACTTTTTTTAAGTTCATCTATATGGAGTAATCTCAATGCCTTTAGCAAGTTTTCATCAATTTCATCACACATAACATGTCTTCCAATGCCAGATCACACAGAAAGCAAATGGCATCCCATACCAGATCACACAGTAAGTATGAGACATTTGATAACTTGTAGAAATACAAGTTATTATGAGCTTTTAGGTAGAATAATGGGACCAAAATGCATAGGAAGTGTATCAAAATGTGTTACATATGTTGTAAATGCATAAATATTTAGAAATGCACTTTACATAAGCATTCATTGCTTTTTCACCCTGTTTTTAGTGTCTTAATGTAGACTAAAACATAAAAGAATAAGCTAGCAAATCGCAGAGGAACTCGCGTGAAGACTACGCGAGAAGACCACATCAGAACGCGAGAAGAGGTTCGCTAGAAGACAAAAGTAGTAGATGGAGTTGATGTGACTTGACGATAGAGGCAGCTTTCGGCGCTAACATGCTCAGAAGATTAGATTTTTCATTTAAATCTGTCTATAAAAGGTAACTCCATCCTTACCAAAAAGGGAGCTACGTATAAATGGATCGTCATTCGTACATTTAAAGAGGTGGGTAGAGTCCTAGAGAGTTGGTGGCAAAGAATAACTTTCCCATCATTTGTAAAGCACATCTTCATCTTCTTCGACTAGTCTATGGAGTGATAACTTGTAGTCTGAGTAAAGAAGATCTCATTCCCTATCTTCCCCAACTTGTAATGTCATCTCTATTCTTTCCATTTTTGTATTTCTTTTTGTTGTAGTCATTTATATTGTACTGTGACTGAAGGCCTATATTCTTTCATACAATGTATATTTATACCTTTTCAATTCATTCATGTCTCTATTGTTCATTTGTCTGTGTTATACGTATTTAGGTTTGTGATAAGTTCTTGATAAGAAGCTTTGCTTATAAGTCTTATCGTGTTAGCTGAGTTATTTTCATCACTTGGTCAGTGTATATCGCCAACTACCTAAGAGGGCAAGAAGCAAGGATGTGACAAACACACGCAAGCAGGAGTTTGGAGACAAACTCCACCTTGGTGAGATAATTTCCATCCTTTCTGTCCCGTTAGGAGAACAAGTGTGAGTGTTAGGCGCTGAAAGGTTGTCATCCTTAAACACGAAGCTTTATAAGTCTTATAAATGAATCCTTCTAGATATAACTTTTTTGGCTAGACTTATTCACTTGGATCCTGAAAGGAGGGCACGTGTGGGGCTTAAAGACTTCGAGAGGAGCTCGCTTTAATTATAAACTAATTAAGTTATATCGCATCAAGGCTTTCATGTAGCTTAATCACCTGGTAGCACTAGATATTTCTTCACTCTTTTTTTACATACAAGTTTGCTCATTATTGAACTCCACTTTCATAATCACCTTTACAGATTCTCTAATGTGTATAAGTAGTTATAGTTTTAACTTATATTTATCATACAATGTAGTTATTCTTTTATACCGCCTGATTGATAATTAGACTCTAGAACTATGTTTTGATATCAATTATTTGTGTTCAACTCTGGATCATCTAGAAAAACCTATTGTTTTGCTTACAAGCAATAAGAAAACTTGTACACAACAAAGGCTTAGAATTATGTGATGAAGAGAGACATTGTGAGCATTCTGCATGCAATGATCCTGTTCAATGACTCATCACATATAATTAGATATACACCAATATAAGTAACAACACTATTTCCGGAGTCTTCAAATCTTTGTTGCTTAGAATTAGATACGAATGCACAACACTGCATTTTACCTTCCTCAGTTCTAAGCTAATCAATACGACAACCAAGTTTTTGGCACTGTTGGTTAGCACACAACTAGTATTTTATCCAAGATCACATAGCAAGAATAAAGCATCTTATTCCAGGTCACACAACAAGGATAAAACATCCCACACTAGAACACACAACAGGTATGAGGCATCTCATTCATACAGTGCAAGGATCGTCTCATTTCATTGTTTCAGCTCATGTAAAAAATGTATATTTTTATAAATCACACGCCCTTGGAAAATTCTCAAGGTTTCAATTGAACATATTGAAAGATCATATTAGAAATTCTCTTTGCTTTTTAAAACATTTTAAAGAAGAAAAACTCACAGATAAATTAACTTCTTTGCCTATCCTTGCACTGCTCGTTGGATTCAAGTTTTTGAAAATCTCTTAAAAACATGGGAATTCTCTTAACTCTATCTTAAACTATCATAAAATAAAAGCAGCTTCACAATGACCGAACTTCACCCATTTATAAGTCTTTTTAGTGGCATTTTCCATGAATAAATGATGGTTTCTGCCCGACAGTGAGAGTCAGCCAATGCTAAAATGCCACGTTACTATCGTCTCTTTATCTTGAATTCAATCGGGTGTCATGGTTAAATAAGTTCATTGACCTTCTTATGTAAGAATGACGTCAACTACTTCATGGTGAAATAATATTATATTGCGGCAAGGATCCTCGCGTAATCTTTTCTCATCACAGAGTAGTTCTTATCACATAAATGGTCTTTGCCTCGTGAGTTCCTATCGCATAAAGTTAGATTGCGATCAAGGTCTCACACATAGGTAGTCTCTAATTAAGCTTTCTAATTTGAAGTCCATTAGGTATGTAATGTGACCAATTGAATACAGGGAGTTGGAGAATATAGATGTTTATCTAAACCCTCATGTCTATTTATATGAAAGAACTAGCATGTGCGAGGAGTTCATTTACTATGAAATTCTGTTTTCACATGCACTTGCTGAGTGTCAAGAACATTGACTCAAACACCTTACGCTCCAGTGCCTACACCGACACATCTTGGTTAGGACAATTACATTAAATCTATCTTTTTAGTCTACTATGCTTCTGAATAGAAAACTACAATAGGAATTATCATAGAATCATCTTACTACCACGAATAGTTGGTCATCATCAAATGATGCGAATTTCATTGAACGTTGAATAGAGAAAAGATTCACTGGTGTTCTCATTGCAAAATTGTAGGTCACAATCATAAAACATGTAGAGCTAAACTCGTGGACAATGAATAGTAAATTATTTTTATTTTGAATTTGTATGAAAAATCTACATCCAGTACGTTTTGGTGTGTTTCTATAAATAAAATTAATATTATGATACACATTTACTCGACTATCTGTTTTTCACTTTGTTCTAATACATTTCTCATTTGATCACAAGCGAGAATGCAATGAAAATCTCTTTCAGTATGTTTTCCATGTGTTTATGTTTAAACCCTTAGGCAAACTTTTTTTGGAATCAACCACGATATTAAGCTGAGCAATTTTATCGTAAAACTACGTCTAACTCGAAACAACTTTGGCCCGAAACTTAATAACCTAAAGCCTTTTGTTTTTTCATCCCAGAAAATCTAGTGGAAACTTTGACATGAGATTTAATAACCTAAAGCATTATGTTTTCCATCTCGAGGGACCTCGAAGCAACTTCGACATGAGAGTTAATAACTTAAAGCCTTCTGTTTTTCATCTTGAGGGATCTTAGGCAACTTTAGCCCAAGATTTAATAATCTAAATGTCACACCCCCTCCCAAATTACCTGCTAGCTTATCCCAAAAGACGGTGTGAAGCCGACAGACAAAACTTTTCTCTACTTATAACTGTCGACTCTGCTGAAATACTTAACTAAATAAACTTGCCAATCTAGTATATAAACTATTATATATGCAACATAACACAACGGATCCTATTTTAATCATATACATTCATGAAGTGTAGTCCAAAATAACAGATTACATGAATAAACCAGGTGACACCTCAACCAGAAAC
>JBBPDI010000020.1:15541395-15551765 GCA_037974545.1 Cucumis variabilis
AAACCATGTAGTATATGTAGTTTCTAAAATAGAATAATACATTATTTGTTTACATTCTAATTTTGGTTTTTTTTTTTAAAAAAAATTAGACTCGTTTGAGAAATCACTATGCGTTGCGTATATATACATCCATTATACTTTTCTTCTTTTAACAATGGGTCTTTCAGGAGTGTGGAAAGGGACATGTTTTCTTTTCTTTGTATCAAACCCTCTCTTAAATGACATGTTGCTTTCTTCAAATATATACTTTATCCACTGACTAAAAGAAACCTATTTTGTTTTAATTAGTAAGTAATTATTTTCATTGATGTTAAATGGTTCAAATCTTTGTATACATTTTGCATCACTTGTACCACTATTTTTTTTTTAATCTTTTTGAATGTCTGTAAAATGGTGCAAACGTTCACCAATTCCAAAAGCTAATTTTAGCACAACAAGTAAATTGTATATTTGGTTCTTTTTTAAGTTAGGAGTTTCAAGTATTTGTATTTCACACTTGTTGTATTGAAATAAACAAGTGTTAATTTTGACTTGTAAAAATGTAACTAAATGTTGACTCTTATGAATAAATTTGAACGTATTGAAATAAATAAAAAATAAAAGAAAAATATAAACGAAAATAAACACAAGATAAAATGGACGTGGTTCAAATAAGTTAAAAAGTCAATTAATGCATAACTTTCTAAATCACCTCATTTTTACAAATCTTATAATTATTACCTTATAAGTAAAAACAAACAAACTTGTTTGTCACATTCTTCTTATAAATAGATTGAAAACTTATACTTCAAAAGTCATCTCCATTATAGAATTGACAATAAAGTTATTTGAGATCCTATTAAGTTATAAATGTTTGGTAATGGTAGGGTGCATAGAAGTTAATTTAATAATAAGGTTCACTCTCAATCTCCATGATGCACTTGACATTTTTATTTCTTTAATGGAAGAGATTGAGAAATAATGAAGTGAGGAAGTTACGAAATTACCCAGGGGTGGAGTAGCATGTGATGTTTGACTCTGCAGTGTGAAGTCCAAAAGCTGAGGATTATGAATTTAACCAAAAAAGAAAAGAAAGAGGTTGGATTTAAAACTGGGACCCCACAAGAGGGTTTTGTTTACCATTTGGATCAAACCCACCAACCCCCCTGACCTGCTCTTAACAACAACCAAAATAAAATTGAAACTTTTACTTTTTACTTTTAACCATATGGGAAAGGCAGAAGCAAGAGTGTCCTTGTAAAAGTTGAATTATTGTAAGATTAAATGTAATGATGTAGGGTCCAACATGAGAGAGAAAAATCAAGAGATGAGAAATGGAAAATGGCAATAACGACAAATAAAAAGTGTAAGAAATCTATCAAATAGAGGAGTTGAATTATATATCCCAAAAAATGGGAGTAAAAGAATAATGCGATTAGAGATTTGAAAAGTGGTTTAGGTTTGGAAAATAGTCATTATCAATGTAGGGGGCATGTGAGTATGGATTTCCTTGCTTTTAGAGTATCTATTCACTAATAATACATCTCAACTTTGTCCCACGTTTATGCTTTTGACTCCCTCCATCTTATTTTTAATCATATTCAATCAATCCACTCTTACTCTTAATAACATTTTAGTATCACTTTTTCATGTGATCTATCATTATATTAACGTCACAATTTTGATAATATTGTTTAATCATTCAATATTTTTTTTATATCTGTGAGTGTTCGGACCAGTTTACACGCACCTCGATTAATCTCACGGGACTACTTGCCCAACCTTACAACTTTTGGGTGTCAAGAAAACTCGTAAGAAATTAATTCTTGCATAGGTGGCTATCATGGATTGAACCTATGATCTGTTAGTTAGTGTTTAATTATTCAAGATTAGTTGAATAAACATCTTGTTTTTTAGTTTTTGTGGAAATTAAGTTTAGTTTCTCTCCATTTCTTACTAATGATTTGCATTTCTATTAAGCATAAGTATATCATCTTACATTTATATTGTTTGATTTTGTTGGTGGGTATTATCATGTATAAATTCTGGTTTAGAATTAGTTATTATTTGTTGTATTTCTATTATTCTACTTTCCAAAATTATATTGTAAAAGAGTATTATAAATACTCATAATCACGAGAAAAAATCTCAGTTATTAACCATTGGGCATTAGTTTACATGGTATCAGAGAAGTTCTGACCCACGTCTTCTCCTTTTTTTTCTTTCGATCCTTTCTTCCACCATGAGAATCGAAGCAAGCTCTTATTCTTCAACCTCCAAAGAACTATCATCACCCCTCTTCCTTCTAACAAATATATGCAACCTGATATCCATTCGGCTTGATTCAACCAACTACATGCTCTGAAAATTTCAATTTGAACCTATGCTAAAAGCATACAAGTTGTACGACTTCATTGAAGAATCCATTCTTACCCCTCCGAAGACGATTTTGAGCCCCATAACTACAAGTTCCTGAACAACTACTCAGACTACTTCGTCTTCAACAATCAAAATCACTAACCCTCTGTTTGAAGACTGGCAAGCAAAGGACCAAGCGTTAATGTTCCTCATCAACGCTACCCTATCTGCTGAAGCACTAGCATATGTAGTTGGATGCAAATCTTCGAGTCAAGTATGGAAAACACTTGAAAAGCATTACTCTTCAAATACCAGGACAAATATAGTCAACCTAAAGTCAGATCTACAACAAGTCTCGCAGAAACAAGAATGAGTCAATCGATTTGTACATCAAGAAAATCAAAGAACTGAAAGACAAGTTAGCAAATGCAGCAACTATTGATGAATATGAAGATCTTGTAATCTATGCCCTAAATGGCCTTCCAAGTGAATACGGTGCTTTTCACACCTCAATGCGAACAAGATCCCAACTAATAAGTTTCTGTTAACTTCACGTCCTTCTAAAGTCTGAAGAATCTACAATTGAAATACAAACCAAATGTAAAGACATCTCAGTTCAACCAACTCAATGCTTGCAAATCAAAATACCAATTCAAGAACAATAGGAAATTCACCCCAACAAAATCATCAACATAATAACTAAAGAGGAAGAGGAAGAGGTCGTAACACTGGTAGAGGCCAATCAAATTTCAACCAAGGGAGAGGTCGTGGACAATATGATTCTGGAAACTGGCCATTCATTCAATGACAAGTATGTAATTGACTTGGTCAGTCTGCTTTTGATTGCTATAACAGAATGAACTACAATTATCAAGGAAAGCACCCCCCCTCAAAATCTTGCTGTCATGGTTGCGCAACAAAACTCACAATATCTTAGTACTTAGAACTATCCTTCAAATACTTTGCTTGCCGATTTAGGGTACAATGCTCACATTACTGCAAATTTTGGAAATCTCGCCATAGCAAATGAATACAGTGGTGAAGATATCATCTCTGTTGGCTATGGTCAGTCACTTCCCATTACTTACATAGGATCAGGTAAACTCTCCTATACCCTAAGCTCATTTTTCACTACAAAATCTCATGTATGTCCTAACCATCTCCACAAGTTTACTATCTGTTCACCAACTGTGCAAAGATAACAATTGCTTAATCATCTTTGATACTAACAAATTTACCATTCAGGACAAAACTACTGGCAATCTTTTATTCCAAGGACCTAGTGTGAATGGACTTTATCCAATCACTCTATATGTCTCATATAAAAAAGATTCTCCAACTGATCATGCTGCAACACATTCACCCTCTAAGATCTCCTTCACCCTATGGCACAGCTAACTCGGCCATCCTCACACACAAGTATTAAACACAGTTCTATATTTTTAAATCTTCCCTCTTGTACAAAAACTTACATATATGAATATTGCTTATATGGGAAAATGCATAAACTCCCTTTTCCCCACTCATATTCTACTACCACGTTTCCCTTACAAATCATACACACTGATGTATGGGGCCCTGTCCCTGAAATATCAATAAATGACTTTAAATACTATGTCTTCTTTATTGATGATCTCACTAAGTATACCTAGATTTTTTTCATAGCAAGAAAATTTGATGTAACCAATATCTTTAAACACTTCAAACCACTAGTAGAAAATCAATTCTCCTCCCGCATCAAAATTCTTAGATATGATGGAGGAGGTGAATTCATCAACCAAAATTTATCATCCTTCCTTACCACAAATGGCATATCCCACCAAAAACACTGCCATATCATAGAAGTAGCCATCTCCCTAATAACCTGTGCGTCCATCCCAACCAAAATTTGGTCTTTTGCCTTTGTCAGTTGCCACAACTGTATACCTTATAAATGGACTCCCTTCTCAAAACCATCAAAATAAGACTCCCTTTGAATGCCTATTCAATCAATCCCTTGACTATAAACATCTAAAAATATTTGGTTGTGCCTACTACCCTTTACTAAAGCAATACAATTCCTATAAACTCCAACCAAAAACCTCTCAATGCATCTTCCTTGGCTATCCTCTAGATTACAAAGGTTACTTGTGTTACAATATCAACATTGGAAAATTTTTAATATCTAGACATGTTATATTTGATGAGATTTTTTTTCGCTTCTCAATAACTCCACAAAAATGCACCACAAAAGATAACTATACAAAATCCACAAAACCCCATCAAATACCCTTATCTTTGTTTCTAAAAGACCCCCCCCCCCCTCTTATTTCTAGTGTAACTAATGAAAGTGTTGTGCCATCTATAACAACAATCAGTTCTTCATGCAAACAGATGACTTCTATCTAAACAATAAACTGAATACTAAAACTGAAATGGACACAAAAGTACCATATTAGGAACAAAACCAAATGCCCATCCAATGCAAACCAGAACCAAGTATGGTATATCAAAGAAGAAAGTTTTTGTTGCTCCAACACATCTTTCCAAAAATTCTGTTGATGAAAATGAACCAAGTTCTTACACCCATGCATCAAAAGATTTAGTTTGGAACCATTACTAGATATAAAGCAAGGTTAGTTGCTAAGGGAAACCATCAACAAGAGGGCATAGATTTTGAAGAGACATTTAGCCCAGTTGTAAAGAAGCCTACTGTCCGGATAGTTCTATCTTTAGCTACACATTTTGAATGGAAACTAAGGCAACTTGATGTTAAAAATGCCTTTCTACATGGCGAACTTTGTAAAGAAGTCTATATGCAACAACCACAAGGTTTTAGTGACAAAACAAAACCAAGTCAAGTTTGCAATCTCTAAAATCATTACATGGCCTCAAACAAGCTCCTCGAGCTTGGTTTGAATGCTTCACAACTCACCTATTGACATTTGGCTTTAATGCTTCAAAAGTCGATAGCTCATTGTTTGTTCAGAAAATTTAAAAATCTACCATTTATCTTCTACTTTATGTAGATGACATCATAATAATAGGTAATGACCAACCATACATTGATGTGTTAATAAGTCAGTTGCAACATAAGTTTGATATGACTGACTTAGGAACGTTAAAATATTTTATGGGGCTCAAAATCCTGAGGAACTCATCTGGTATCTTTATCATACAAAAAAAATACTGTTAAGGATGTATTACAAAGGTTCATAATGAATGGATGCAAAACCATGTAATACTCTAATTGCTATACATACATTCCTTTAGTGACAAACTAGATGATCCATGTTCGAATGAAGATGCAACAACCTACAAAACTATTGTTTGAGCCCTCATATATCTCACCTTTACTTAACCAGACATCACCTTCTCAGTAAGCAAACAGTCACAGTTCATGCACTCACCTGTCTACTACCATCTTCCAGCAGCCAAAAGAGTACTAAGATACATTAGTGAGACCACTTCACAAGGAATACTAATCTTTAAGAAATTCACAAATCCATTTGGAGTAAATGCATTCTCATATTCAGATTGTGCAAGAAATAATATTGATGGAAGGTCAATCATGGAATTCATCATCTACCTTAGGAGATAATCCAATATCATGGACTAGCAAAAAGCAATCCATTGTATCTCAAAGTTCAACAGAAGCTGAATATAGAGCCTTTGCAACAACAACTTCTGAAATTTTCTAGATATGACAACTCCTTCGAGACTTAATATATTTGGAAGAGAACCTCCTTAGTTATGGTGTGACAACAAGTGTGCCATCCAACTTGCTCACAACCCTGTCTTCCATGGTCGAACCAAACATATAAAAGTGGACTTTCACTTTATAAGGGAAAAAGTTATTCTTAATGACATTACACTATTGCAGATTCCCTTAATAGGACAATCTGCTAATATATTCACAAAACCTCTCACTACCGATCACTTTCACACTCTTTGATCCAAACTTATGTCTTAAGTCTAAAGTGCATTAGTTTGAGGTAGGATATTATCATGTATAAATTCTGTTTTAGAATTAGTTATTATTTGATGTATTTTCTATTATTCTTTTATCCAAAACTGTATTGTAAAAGAGTGTTATAAGTACTCCTAACTACCATCAGTTAAATCAATGAGAAAACACCTCAGTTATTAACCATTGGGCATTGGCTTACATGGGTAGTTAAGATTATTAATGTTTACACAAGATTTCCAGAGAAATGTAATTGGTGGAATTTGAATTTTGTATTGATTTCAGTATAATGTAGTGGATACAATCTCTAATATTTTCTCATTTCATGTTTCTCTCGAATATAAAATAAAAAACTTAGAACTTCTAGCTTCTTGATCTTCAAGAAGTTGTGGGTGTAAGTCAATTTGAACTTCAATGTTTTGAAATTAAAAGAAATGTTTAATCTTCTAATTTTTTCAATCTTTCAAAAGATGGTAATCTCAAGGTCAATAATAACTTTCATATCTTTAGAGCTTTAGAAGTTCGACTTTTCAATTCTTTATAGCTTCAATTTTTTGTTCTCCAAAGATCCTCACAACTGAATGACAGACCTGTATTTATAGCGAATGTTCAAGAGTTTTTGGTGGGCATGAGTCCATTTGCTTGTTAGGTTTGGGCTTCTGCTCGTTTGTTTGTTAGACTTGAACTTGGGCCCATTTTGCTTGTTGGACTTGGACTTGGGTCCCATTATCTTCTTTGGCCTAATTTCCTATCATGTACATGAATTGAATTGAATCTGAGAAATTTTAATTACCTAGAACAAATCAAATTATAATTATCAGGGTCAATTTTCGCTATGATGAAGTGGTAGAAATTAATTAGCCAAAATTTCTTGTTCAACAATTAGATATTTTGTTTTTAATTTATTGGGTTTGTTTAAAATAAATCGGGATTGGAAAAATATGATATATTTGTAAATGTTTAAAATTTAGAAAATATATAACTGTTTTGGCCATTTTTTATTTATAAAACAATTATATTTGGTCCTTTATCCAATGTATGCATTTAAGTTTTCTCTCTCTATATATTTTGTAAATAGTTTCAATATTTTTTACATCCATAACAATTCCCCTTGCTTAAATATAGGAATCCTTTGTAATTTCATTATGTCAAATAATTTCATATTTAATGTTGGAAAACTTAAAGGATAGTTTACATAAATATAATAAACCCACAAATATTTATGGGCCGTATCACAAAAAACAAAAGCCTATGAAATGGGTAAAATATTTTCATAATTTCCATATTTACCATTAAACATCGCAGATGATTCATCACTTCTTTTTTTTTTTTTTTTGCGATTTATTCATCTTCTCTTCCAGATTTCTTTATCTTCTTTTTTAAAACTTCTTTCTTATATTTTTAAATGATTTATTCTTCTGTTTAGATCTCCTATTTTATCTTCACCATTTTCAGCAAAATTCTTTGAAACTACATCTTCCTCTGTGAGACCCGTACCTAAGAAAGGTTGAAATTTTAACCAAGTGTTCTAAAAAGGGCGTTTTGAGTAGTCTAGGCGATAAGAAGTTGAAATTTAATTTAAGTACGCATTAAAGACTTCTCGACGTTTAAGTATAACTATGCAATTAAGGTACTACGCGAGATGAAAAACTAGGAGAGGAGAAGTAAAGGAATTTTCCAGAAATTTCCTAAGTGTTTTAATAGGCCACATGTAGAGATTAAATTAAGCATGATTAAGTTAAATCTTAAGCTTACACGTGAACCACTCACCACTAAGAGTAGGAGTTGACGAGCTAACAAGAGTTTAAGGGTGACCAAGTTGATTTGATAATAGTAATATAAATATGAATCTTTAGCCAGATTTTAGAAATATTATTACTCTGCAAAAGCTCAAGACAAAACTTAAGTGCTGTCAAAGTGACTACGCGAGAAGAAGAAGAAGATGAGCATTTCAGGTTTAAGTTACTAAGAATTGTGAGTGTTTTCTTCAAAGTATTTAAATAATTTCCAAGTTTCCTATAAATTCTATGTTTAAGTGGGTTTGAAATATTGATGATCTCAACATGTATGTTTCTTAAAGAGGTTTCTTAGTAAAGCTTATACTATGTTTAAAGCATGTTTTATTATGTTTTAAGCATGTTTTATATATAAAAGATGTGCATTGTGCTTTGGCTTGAGCAACAAGGACGAATCTGTATATTCTCGGATGTTGTTGTTATAGTAGTTTAAACAAAAAGTAATGAGACCTAAGGTAGAGAATGATTCGAGATCCTTGGTGAAAGGAACGTTCGTTTAGATTTGATTGTTTCAATTTGGATAGCAAAATTTAAACGATTATTTTTAAATTTTTTGATACACTATCGTTTAAATTTGGGTAGCCAAATCTCAACGATTTTTTTTAAAGATATTTTGGTACATGATTGTTTAGATTTAATCGTTTAAATTTGGCTACCTAAATCTAAATGATTTTTTAAAGATTTTTTACACGATCATTTAGATTTGACTATCAAATATCCTTACGATTTTTTTCACGATCTTTGACACACGATCTTTAACCAAATAACAGTTTGAAAAAAATAAAAAAAAATAGATTTTATATTTGGTACACGATCTTGAACCAAATAATAGTTTTAAAAAAATAAAAGAAAAATCGCAGAAGAGGAAGAGAAGAAAGACAATATGAAAAGGAAGAGCAAACCTGAAATATTTCTTTAAAAAAGACCAGCTTCATGCACTTTTTCATTTTGTTACATGAACGTAAATATTTTATCGGTCTGTTATATTTAAGAAAATTAACCTTTTTTTTCTTTTTGATTTTCTACTTTATTATTTTTTGCCCCCCATTTTTCTTTTATAATAAAAATATTTTCAATATAGCTTCTTTGTTTACTTTTTATTTTGCTGATTTTGTTGGAATAAATGATTATTATTTGTGATTCTTCATGAGTGGATGCATCACTTCATGAAAAGTATTAATAACTAAATTATAAGAACGGATATGACTTTTCGAATGGCCATAAATAAGCCTATAAATAAGTCCTTTTCTATTTGGTTGATAGAAGATTCAAATCAAATCATAGTCTTCTTCAAAAAAAAAATTCTCTCCATATTCACAATCTTGATGTTCGGTAGATCCACAAGGTTTCGTTCATTGATCTTCTAGACGGGGGACTACTTATAGAAGAAACACTATTACAAAATTTGTTTTACTTGACACTAGCTACTTTTACACATTTGACGTTTTTATACAAAAACGTCAAGTATTGACCATTTTAAAGGAAAAATGTCAAGTATAATTTAAAAAAAGTGAAATTCTCATGGAAATTTTTGAACTATTTTATGTTAGCTTTTATTTTATGTTTTTTTGTGTGTGTGTCAAGTAAAAGGGAGATTTTACCTAACATTTCATTCGCGTCAAGCATAACGAACATTTACTTGTACCATACATAATTTTAAGTAATATATAGATTAACATTACTTATTTGTTGCTTGCATTTTCAGTTTTCAGATGGTTAACTGAATGAATTATCTCAAAATCTTGCCAGATTCCATTTTCCGTAATTCTGAGACAGCGAAGTGAAATCTTTGAGAAAATTTTATGAGACTTTTCATGGAACTGACTATTGAAAAGAGAGACAAAGAGCACACACCAATTTACGTGGAAACTCGAGTACAGGGAGAAAAACCACGATTGTTTGTTGTTGTTATTTTCTAATGAATAATACAATAGGTACAAGAGTGAATATATAGGGTAAACAATGAAATAAAAAAGGAAAAGATTTAATAAAAAAGAAAAACATTCTAATAATCTTTCCATAACTATTCTTGGATTAATAAGGAAAAAATCTAGAAAATAAGTAAAGGAATTCAACACTCCCCCTCAAGTTGGGACGTAAATATCACTGAGGCCCAACTTGTTAACACAAAAGTGGAAGTTTGGTCTGAGAAGCCCTTTGGTAAGAACATCAGCAACTTGTTGACTCGAAGGGATGTACGGAATACATATGCTTCCACTATCAAGTCTTTCTTTGATGAAATGTCGATCAATCTCAACATGTTTGGTTCTATCATGTTGAACAGGGTTGTT
>JBBPDI010000020.1:15551865-15571056 GCA_037974545.1 Cucumis variabilis
GTTCCACTAAATAGTTAGTGGAATATTAGGTGTTGAGAAATGGCTAATTAATTACATGCATTTTTGCATGTAATTAAACTATAAATAGGGGTGTTTTCAAATAGTTGAGAACTTTTGCCATTTTTTGTAATTTTTGAAATTACACATTTGTTACACTCCAAATTCTCAAACAATCATTTAAACCTTCTAATTTCCTTTTATCTCCTTGATTTTCCTATACCAAATTGGGTCCCACAACCCGGTTCGTTGTCCCGAGAATAGTAGGTAAATTCTAGTGGTTGTTCCAGTTTGTGCACGTGAAAGACATCAAAGGTATGTTATTTCCTAATTCCTAATTATTTGTTTAGGGTTGCATGTTAACTAGAAGCATTTAGAGTAAAATCCAGTTCCTAGTTTTCGCTGCGCATGTCTTCGATTTCCAACAGATACGAAGCGTCTGACAAGGCAACGAGCTCTAATCCTTTACTTCCCCTTTCATTTCCTTGTTGCCTAATAAAGAAAGGTGACAAACAATAATTCGATAAGTTCCTGAATATTTTGAAGTAGTTGCACATCAACATCCCATTTGTGGATGCATTAGAACATATGCCAACTTATGTCATGTTTCTTACAAACATATTCGCTAGGAGCGGAAAATCTATGACTTAGAAATAGTATCTCTAATGTCAATAACAAGAAACATCTTCAAAGAAAGGATGCCAACAAAGATGACAGATTCTGGAAGTTCCACTGTCCCCTGCTCAATCGGTCGGGTGGATTTAGGCCATGCACTGTGCGACCTCGGGGCATGTATTAATTTGATGCCTCAATCTATTTTCAAGAAATTAGAAATAGGGGAGGTACATCCAACGCTAATGAGCCTTCAGTTCGTGGATAGATCCATTAATAAGCCATAGGGTAAGGTCGAAGATGCTTTGGTGAAAGTGGACAAATTCTTGTTTTTCGCATACTTCATCATTCTGGACTACAAAGCTGATCGGAAGGTACCAATCATCTTAGGGCAGCCATTTCTTGCAATAAGTCATTCTCTAATAGACGTCCACCAAGGGGAAATGACCATGTGTGTGAACAAAGAGGAAGCAAAATTCAATATCATCAACGCGACGAAATTTCCTACTGATGTTGAAAACTGTAGCGTAATAGAAGCCCTTGGTTGGGACTATTACGAGGAAGAGGTATATCGAGAGTTGTTTAGCACTGAAGAATTATTTGAAGAAGAGCCAAGTTTACTTAAAGAAGTGAATGTTGTAACTGGAGAATAGAAATTTGAACTGTTGGACTTGTAAAACAAAAGTGGAAATTAAACAAAGCTGTCAATTGAGAAACCACCAAAGTTGGAACTAAGGCCATTGCCGCATCACTTGAAATATGCAGTTTTAGAAGAAAAGGGCACTCTACCAATCATCCGCCGAGCTAAGTGATGCTAAAGAAAGAACATTATTGAACATGTTAAAGTGCCACAAGAGGGCAATAGGATGAACCATTGCGGATATCCAAGGGAAAAGTCTATCCTATTGCATGCATAAGATCAAATTGGAAGTGGAACAGACGGGTACCATCCAGTTTCAAAAAAGGTTAAATCATTGGACGAAGGAAGTATAAAAAAGAAAAAGAAAATTATTAAATGGCTTGATGCAAGAGTCATTTACCCTATTGTAGACAGTGAATGGGTAAGCCCAATCCAATGCGTCCCAAAGAAAGGTGAAATGACTATTGTAAAGAATGATCAGAATGAATTAATCCAAACACGAACAGTTACAGGGTGAAGAATATGCATGGATTATCATAAGTTGAATGCGACCACCAAGAAGGACCACTTTCCTTTACCTTTTATTGATCAAATGTTAGATCAACTTGCAGGAAAATAATATTACTGCTTTTTGGATGGTTATTCTGGTTATAACCAGATTACAGTAGCACCTGAAGATCAACACAAAAGAACATTTACATGTCCTTACGGTACATTTACATTTTGCAGGATGCCATTTGGACTATGTAACACACTAGGAACATTCCAAAGGTGCATGATGGCTATTTTTTCAAGATTCTTAGAAAAGTTAGTTGAAATATTCATGGATAATTTCTCAATATTTGGCAAATCTTTCAAAGAATGCTTAAATAGTTTGGTGGAAATGCTTGAGAGAAGTGAGGAGACACAACTTGTTGTAAGCTAGGAGAAGTGTCACTTCATGGTGAGAAGGAGTTGTGCTTGGACACAAAGTCTCAAACGCAGGATTATAAGTAGCAAAAATTGATGTAATGAGCAAGCTGCAACCACCTTGTGATGTTAAAGCAATGAGAAGCTTCCTGGGCCATGTTGGATTCTATAAAAGATTCATTCGTGAGTTTTCCCAGACCACCAAACCATTGAGTAAGTTGATGTATACAAATCAACCCTTTATTTTTTATGACAAGTGCAATCAAGCGTTTGAAGTTGTTAAAGATGTGTTGACCTCAACACCTATCCTCATCACTCCAAATTGGTATCAACCATTTCAACTCATATGAGATACGAGTGACATGACAGTGAGGGTAGTGCTAGGTCAAAAGAAGCATAGGAAAATTATACCACCACTGAAAAGGAGTTGTTAGCGGTGGTTTTTGCAATTGAGAAGTTCAGGAGTTATATCATTGGCTCTAAAATTACGGTGCATTCTGATCATTTTGCGATCAGATACCTCATGGAAAAGAATGACACTAAACCGCAGTTAATAATATGAATTTTATTACTCCAGGAGTTTGATGTAGAGATTATTAGCTGAAAGGGCACTGAGAACCAAGTAGCAGATCACTTATCGCGTCTCAAGAATGAAGAATTTCAACGCAAGAATAAAGAGATTGAAGAAAGATTCTCAAATGAGCAGCTTTTTCTCGTTGAGATAAAAGAACATTGGCATGTCGACATAGTAAATTATCTTGTTTGTAAGGATTGGCCACGAGATTTCAACAGTCAGCAACGAAAGAAATTATTTTATGAATGTCTCACTTTTGTAGGTGGTATGAACCTTGCTTTTACAAATTAGGCCCAGACCACCTATTAAGGCAGTATGTTCTTGAATGTTTTTGAATATGAAAGAATTAACATACTAGCCAAATGTCATGAAGCACCATATGGAGGACATTTTGGTGGATAAAGGACTGCCGTAAAAGTATTGCATAGTGGATATTTCTGGCTAACTCTTTTTCAGGACGTGAGGAACTTTGTGGTCAAATGCGACAGATGTCAGAGGACAGGAAATCTATCTTGCCACGATGAATTGCCCTAGTAATCCATCTTAGAGATTGAACTCTTCGATGTGTAGGGACTAGACTTCATAGGACCCTTTCCTCAATCTGGCACCCATGTGTATATACTACTCGTTGTAGACTATGTCTGGAAGTGGGTTGAAGCAATCTTCTACGTTAAGAATGATACGGTTACAATAAGAAAATTCTTGAAAAAGAACATCTTTACGAGGTTTGAAACCCCTAGAGTAATAATCAACGATGAAGGGTCCCATTTCGTCAACCACATCATCACAAAGCTACATGCAAAGTACAACATAACTCATAAGATAGCCACCACCTATCACCCACAAACAAATGGTCAAGCAAAAGTATCCAATAGAGAAATTAAGAAAAATTTAGAAAAATTGGTAAATTACTCCCGAAAGGATTGTCCAGATCACTTGGATTCTACACTTTAGGCATATCGTGTAGCGTACAAGACGCTGATTAGGATGTCATCCTACACGATGGTTTTCGAAAAATTTTGTCACTTACCATTAGAGTTGGAACATAAGGCGTTATGGGCATGTAAAAAGCTAAATTTTGATCATCACGTTGTTGGAGAAGCAAGGGTGTTACAATTGCATGAACTTCAAGAATGGCAGTTTCAGGCGTATGAGAATGCTAAGATTTATAAGGCAAAAACAAAGGCATGGAACGATAATCACATTCATAAACGTGAATTCCACATTGGATAAAAAGTGCTATTATTTAATTCGTGTTAATTATGTTTATTTACGGGTAGCTCTGTTCACGATGGTTCAGACCATTTTTGGCCCAACAAGTCTTTTTGCATGGCGCCGTAGAGATAACTTTGCTAGACGAAGCAAATGTGTTCAAGGTAAATGGCAACAACTTAAGGGATACATTGAAGGAGAACCATGTAATAAATTTTTGGTGAACTTATTGTAATTGTCTTCTACTGATTACCTTTAAAACGCATTTGTGCGTTTTATACCTATCTGCACATCATATTACTTAAAAAATGCATTATTTTATGGACAACTATCATTTTAATTTTATTTTACTTTGCTTTATTTACATCGCATTTCCTTACTGCTTTTTTTATCGCATTTCTTTACTGCTTTCTTTACCGCATTTCTTTATCGCTTTGTACTTAAGATAGTTAGAAAATTTGTACCTATTGGAAAATTCGCGAATTTCATGTAATAAGAGTTAGGTGGGAAAAATAAAAATATTCAAATCTCATTTATCCAAAGTGTCGCTAAGAAAAAGTAAAGTTGGGATTTCGAAGAGACGCACAACTCCTTGTCAGATGCATTCAGTAATGAGGTAGTCGTAATGATTACCTTCGTCATATAAATAAGAACAGGATCCCACTTCTCTTTCTTTACGTCCATTCAATCTTTCATGGGAAGAACTCTCTTCAATTTGAACCTCTCACCCTTTGATAACTCTGTCAAAAGAACTCTTTTAAATTTGAACCTCTCACTCTTTGATTACTCCGTTAAAAGAACCCTTTTCACTCCCATCGAAAAACTCAGCCTTCAGCTTCAACTAGCCAATCAGAATACCAAAGAACCCTCAGCTCTCAAGGAAGCCTCAGGAACCTCTCCCTAGAAATCTAAGTCTGAGGATCCTAGTAAAAAGATCATCCTCAAATCGTGAAATCTTCCTTCACCCCAAACCCGTTCCGTTTGACCTGATGAGGAGAAAGCCCAAAGGACTGCTCTGACTGCCCCATATTTCATTCTTGAAGATGATGAATGGATGAGACGAGAAGAAAACATTTATAATGACTATCGGACATAGGAACAAAGGAGAGAACCACCACTACAAAGGATGACCCATTGTGTTACAAACATATGAAGCATGAGGCGGGAAGGTACTTGTGGGTCACAAGGAAGCTAGTGAAGTAGCAAGCTTGGAAATCCCATCTCACCTGTCAGGTCAAATGAAAATTTTTTTGGAGAGCTTGCAAGTCGTTGAGTAAGAAAGGATTGAGGAAGAAGAAAAGACGAGAGAGGATGAGTGAACAAAAAAGAAGAAAGATGAAGAGAGAGCCTTAAGAGAGGAACGGACAAAGAAAGAAGAATTAAGAATCAGGGAGGATGAAGAGTGTAGACAGCGAGAGAGCGCACACAAGGACACCTGATGGCAGTAAAAAGAGGAAAAAGACAAAACACACGAGGAGGATAAACATCTTTGCCAATTATCCGTAAAGAAAAAGTAAAGTGTCACCTCTCTAGAAGGAGAGAAGAGTAAGTTAGCGGAGGTGCAAGCCGCTAAGAAGAGAAAACTTGATACCTTCACAGACTTAATGGAGCAAGTAGATAGGCTGGCCACCACGAATGAAGCGACAAAACAACATGAGATTGACCACATGGACATTGTGGCAGAAGAATTGACACGAGAAATTGAAAGAATGAGCCCGATAGAATCATCAATGCGAACTGAAGAACTTGGGCTTCTAAGCAACCAATGTCCTCAGAAAGGAAAATCCAAGGCAGAGACATCCAGACCTAAGGATGGTAAAAGAGGGAAAATGATGGACACCTAAGATCTAGACAAAATCATCAAGATTGAAAAGGAATTACTACCTTTTAACGGGCCACTACCAGACTTTCTCTACAATCTAATCAAGGTGTTCAAATGGGAGAAGTTCTTTATAGGCGAAACAAAGATAAGGTTGGATATGGTGGAAATATTTTATGTAGCAAATTTCCACCCCCGGGAATCATATGTCGTAGTGGAAGGAGAGAAAGTCTCAATCATTGCAGAAGAGATTAATGAGTTATACAACCTACATAATGACCCTGAAGCATACCCCAGCCAACGCATTCTTGACAGCCCAATGTAGAGCGACGTAAAAAGGTTTATCCAATTAATCACATGGCCAGGAACTGAGTGTACAAAAATTCCAATCGAAAGACTTCAGTTATTCCCACACTAGTTGACAATCAAGGCAAACGCCTGGTTGTTCTTCGTTAAGAAGAAGATCCTTCCTACATGCCATGATAGCACATTGCCCTTTGAGTATGTGTTAGTTCTTTATTGTAGCATGACAAAGCAGGCATTGAATCTAGGAGAAATGATCGATAGAGAAATTCTTGATTGGAAAAGAAACCCAAAGGGAACAAAACCATTCTTGTCTACCTTGGAGAAGTTAGGTCTAAAGTATCTGCCAACCCTAACTAGATTCCTACAAACCAACATGACACAGGAAAATACAACTTCGCGAGTCTGAACCGTATTATAACTATTCATCAGAAGAAGAAGGAAGCGTGGAGATTAAAAACACAAACACCAAAAGAAGGAGAGGATGTAGAAAACCAAGAATCTCCACCACTGCCCCGCTCAAAAGGAAAACACAGGCCACGCGAGAAGTGGGTGGTGTAGACAGAGAGGATCCAGCTCTTCAGAAGCCAAAGCGTAAAAAGCGGCTAAATGTGTCTATTAAGCGAACTTTGATTGTAGAGTCGTCTATTGAATAATCTCAAGAAAAACTTCCTTCGCTTGACAATGATGATGATGCTGAAATTGATCCACCACTTTCTTGCGAGAAAAATCAGACTTTACCACCACAAATTCCTAAAACATAAACCACACCTTGTTTAGTTTTTGATCCCCCATTACCATCCACTTTTATATCTCCCAGCCAGCGTAGTCCTCGCCTAACTATTAGCTCTCAAATCCAACTCCCTCATCCCTCACATACATTTAAGAACACCTCCACCGACCAAACTCCTGTAAGAACTTCTTCACAACAAACATCTGTGTCGCCAGACCACTTGTACAACCAACCATCCATCATTAACTTGGAGTCAGATCTGAGTGCACTGAACGTCCTTGAGACAATTATACCTGCCAAGGATAATTTAAGTGAGCCCACGACCGACGATGTTGAGGTTATTAAGCCTAAACTACCTCTTACCATTAGCAAACCCTTCCTTGAAACACAGTGGTGGAAGAAAATATATGTGAAATAACCATAAAGGAAGGAGTTCGTAGAGATACAGAGATGCTTGATGAGGAAGGTCATCACACCTCCATAGATGATAACAGGAAAAATGGAGAAACTGAGACCCCTGCCATAAACGACGCATTCCAGGTGATGATGCAAGAAAATTAAGAGATAAAGAATCAGATCGCCAACTTGAGCAGTCAACTACAAGGAATGGTCACCACCATGTCACACCTTAACTCCACGGTCAATTAGCTCTTCTCTACGATGACCAACATGAACCGTTTATTGTTGGCCCACTCTAACCAGTCATGAGAAATCACAGAGCGACATGATAGGTAATTCGTTGCACAAATGGAATATATACACGCAATATTTATACAAAGTGTGCCACAACCTATCATCGCACCAGAGTTAGTGGTGCTTATTCCACCTATCCAAGTTCCAAACTCGCCTCTTGGCGATGCAGAATCTCCCCCTTCTCACCTAGAAACTTAAAATAAGGATATACGATTGCACTTCAACTTTCCATCTGCTTAATGTCTTTACTTGTAATTCTTTCGCTTAATTTAATAAATATGATCTTTCTCTTTCTGTGAATTTTGTTTACTTTGCGCGATATGATTACCTATGGCACATGCAGCATTTTAATTTTTCTGCACCTTTTCCTTTGTTCTGCTTCATGAGGAAAACTATGTCAAGTCTCATTCACTTGTAGCTAGACCTCAGGCTTTCTTAGGCGAACTGCACTTAGCAAATATTTTTTATATTCTTTAGGCAAGCAAGCTTTACCTCAACCCTCTTTCGTAAATTTTTCAAAGTTCATCTTATCATTCCTTTTTTTTTTTTTGCAATGAGAACATTGCCACACTCTACATTTGGAGGTGTGGAAGGTCCGAGTCAAAGCTTTCAGAAAAACAAAAAATTCAAATGTACTTACCCCCCTCTTCCTCCTTTAATATTCTTTTGAAATAAGAACTCCTATGTCGCAACCTCCCACACAAGTAAATCAGAAGCAAAGCTTCATCAAAATATGGGAGTAAATAAATAAGCGGTGACAAGAGTTATAGTTGATGAGAGAAACAGACTCATAGAGTTCCTATGATTTTCCACTCAGCGCCAAATGTAATCAAACAACAAAAGTGTTAAAAAGTTTCTTCTAAAAAAAAGAAAAGAAAAAGAACTATTTTTTTAAAGTAGCGACTATTTCGTAAAAAAAGGAAGATAAGCTTTTCTGGAAATAAACAATAGTAGTTTGAGGCCAAAGCTTGTTGACTTCATAAATGGGGAAGATTTTCAAGTTTTTAGTAGACAAAGAAAAGAAAAAATGCTAGCATGCAAGGAATTCAGAAAAGCATTCTGAAAGGATTAACATGAGCACAAAAGAAATCATGTAGAGAATCTTGAAACGATGCTTGAGTATAAGCACTATTATAAATTTGGAGGTGTGATAACTTGTAGAAATATAAGTTATTGTGGTCTCTGAATAAAATAATGAGGTTTCATCGCATGAAAATAGAAGAATGCATAAAGAAAAAGTAGGCAATTTAACTACTATGTGAAAGGTTTATTGAAAAAGAACTTCACCCCTGTTTTATGATGTTTCAACATTTTTATCGCAAGATGTTAGGCAAAAAAAAGCAAGACTCGACTAGCAAGTGCATTACATCTAAAGTAATCTTTCCAACCTCTTCATCGTGAGGAAGTAGTTCTTGGGCGATCAAGTAGCTAACAGATAAAAGAGGTTGGCGGGAATATCAAAAAAGGACAATTGGGACAAGCTGCGCAGAGTGACAACTTTTCAGAAGTCTTAACACCCTTGCATGTCAGCATCACTGTGTGTATATAAACAAAGTTTTCCTCCTTAGAGAAGTGTGCACAAATTGGTTAGAAAAGCAAATTCCTTACAAGCTTCATCTTTTCTCCATCATCTTGAGTCTAGGTGAGAGCTTGAAACGTAAAGAGAAAGAGATATCCACAAATTCCATTACTTCGCCTCTCATCTGGTAGCATTCAAGCTAAAGAGAATGAGATATCAAACTCTGAGGCGTAACCACTCGATTATGTCTCCATTTTCTTATTTTTATATTGTGTTGTTTTGTAATCGAAATGCTAAGGCCAAAAGGCTTAAAATGTTATGTATGAAAGAAATACATTTCTTCTCCCACTCTTCCATCCCTTTATCTCTTCCATATACATATATGATTGAATAACTAAGTAGTAATGAGTGATGTATTTGATACTTAGAAGATTATAGTGCATGTAGTACGAGTTTTGTTTAGTTAAGAGCAAGCATTGTGACCTTGTTCATTCGAAAGAAGAACAAGAGTAGAGAACTGAATCATTGAATATGTGTAACTCACTCTTAACTAAGCAAGTAGCAAAAAGAATGCAATAATGCCTTCCACCCAAGAAGGTGTTTGCATGAGATTTTACTCAAACTCCAGAAATGGATAGGATTTCTTTAGTTTTTGCTCCAATCGGGTATTTTCTATGGATTACTTATTGGGGCGAAACTCTAGAATCTAAAATGAAGGGTTACACTTACAAGAAATTGTTAAGTAAGTTAATCATTTCTTGACTAAATAATGATGGCTAATTATTATAGGAATAAGAGTTGAGGTGTAATATTTAGTTGAGATTGTCTCAATTCAGTGAAGGGATAATTAATCACCCTACGGAGGTTTTTTATCCTACCTTACTAAAGCATCATTCCAAAATAGATATCACTTAGAATATATGAAATTTTTCCTAAATTGATTGATTTTCTGTATGAAAAATGCTTGTATAACTAATATAAATAAATTGTATGTTTCAGCAATTTGATAATGACAAGTACTACTTTGAATATGTTGGTTGCTGATAAACTTAATGGTAATAACTATGCATCTTGGAAAAATAGTATCAACACTTTGCTAATTATTGATGACCTGCGATTTGTCCTAGTTGAGGAGTGTCCTCAAGTTCCAGCTACTAATGTAAGACCCAAATTTTAGGTAGTGTAGTTTTTCCAAAGAGTTTAAGTTGTTTGAAAGAAGGAAAACTTTTGGTTAAGTATCAAAGAATAGTACTTTAGGCATTTTGGGGATGCTTGGCAAAATAGTTTTGAAGGTTAAAAAGGCGTTTTGAGTGTTTAAGGTTGGTGAGAAAGAAGGATCATAGAGGCTGGGCGTTTTAGCTAACTTCGAAAAGGAATTTATCACAACTCACTTGGACATTTTTACTCAAATTAGTCTTAAAAGTTCATAAATTCAGTCTAGTTTATTAAGGAAGGCTTCTGGGTGTTTTGAACATCAGAGAGTTGGCATTTTGGATAAGTGAAAGCAAAATGGTCAGTTCACAAGTGAATCTGAGCAAGCCACACTCCCAGATGGCTACAGAATGCATAGTTTGGTGTTTTAGTATAAAATTTTAAAGAAAAAATGTTAACACATTTTAAAGAAACTTTATAAAAGAAAGTTTTGTGAAAAGTGTTGTTAATTTCAAGTTATAACTTTTCTAAGTCGGGTTATGTAGTTTGGGTGAGATACTAGGTGAGATGACCTTGGAAGTTAGCTATGCATTTTGGATAACTATGTGGCACGATAAGGGCAAGCAGTTTAAGGTTTTATTAAGATGTAAAAATCTAGTTAGCATGCATGTTGAGGTGCAAAGTAAGCAGGAGGTGTGTCTTAAGAAGGCTTAAGGTGGATTTAAGCAAGGATGAGGTGTCAACTTGTACTCATGCAAGGAATTCTATAAGTAGGTTAGCTTCAGAATTAAGTTTCTCACAATCCACTCAAGAGTTTTGAGTGCTTTTACTCTCAAAAGTTTCATTTCTAAGTCTATTTTCTATATGGGG
Organism: Cucumis variabilis; assembly: GCA_037974545.1. Classification (NCBI taxonomy): domain Eukaryota; kingdom Viridiplantae; phylum Streptophyta; class Magnoliopsida; order Cucurbitales; family Cucurbitaceae; genus Cucumis; species Cucumis variabilis. The sequence continues at coordinate 15,562,899 of JBBPDI010000020.1, forward strand.
GCTTCTGGTTTAATTTGGAAAAGGAAATGTACAGATTTGAGTTAAAAGAAGAGAGGAAAGTCATTCTCAGGTAAAAACTGAATAGTCTTTACTCCAAGGAGGTAACAGGATGCATTTAGTTGAATCTTTTACTGAAATTTTGAGGTAATATTTTTAAGAGCTTTTGCAAGAACTTTATAGAAGTAAATATTTTTATTTTAGTTTTGAATTTTAAGTTATAAAGCTCTAAAGAAGAAGCAGAATTCTGGCTAAGAATGAGGTTATAGGAAGTGGCCGAGTTTAAGATTTAGCATGGCGTTTTGGGCATATGTTTTGGTTTTAAAGAGGTTTTTATAAGCATTTGGGGCTGTGTTTGATGTCTTAAAATCAAAGGGAATTTATTGGAGTTGTTTCCATTATTTTAGGACAAGAGAAAATTGGGCAAGTTTATTAACCAATGGTTTGATCCGTAATCTGTGAGTGAAAAATGAATTTACTAGATTATTTCAACTTATAAAATGATTCCTAAAATAACGATTCTAATATATTTTACAAGCTATTATTTAAGTATGCTTTTAAGTGAATCTTATTTCTATTTATCAATATGTTTATGAAAAGTATTAAGGCATGTTATTTAGAAAAGTATTCTAAAGCATGAGTTTAGAAACGTTTTTAGCAAGCATGTGTTTATAAGATTTACAAGCAATGATTTATGAAAAACATGAGTTTAATAGAATGTTTTTAAAGAGAAAATCATGGTACTCTATTTACCGAGTTTTCGATGGTCAATGTGCACAATTAGGGGTATAGGGCTGTGCTGACCACTTAGTTGTTGCCACTGAGTTCATGCAAGAATAGTATGATCAGTGTTCTACTATCTTGACTGAGTTCAGGCAAGAATAATGTGATCAGTGCTTTGCTATCCTGACCGAGTATTTAATCAAGGTTTAGCAGAATAGTATGATAGAAGGCGCTCTACTATCTTGTTTATGTTTTTCAGGGTATAGAGTATACCTAAATAAGTATTTGATTGATAAAAAGTGTTCAGTATAAAGAGAATTCTTAAAGATTTTATGATATGTTTATGAAATGTTTAAAGTATGTTTGTTTTAAAAGTTTGTTTTATAAAACTATCACTCACTGGGCTTTTTAGCTCACCCTTTCAAAATGTTTTACCACTTTTCAGGTAGAGATTGTGATTCGAGAACCTAGTCGTTGTCTTCAAACTGTCGTGCAAAAGTTGTTGATAGTTAGTTTCTAAGGGTCAGTTTTAATTTTAATCTTATCGTGTACATGGTTTTGCATAAGGTTAAATGTTGTTATAAATTTGTGTTGGTTTGTAAAGTAAAGCTTGTAATTAGTGACATTTAGCCTCGACTACCTGTTTATTGTATAAAAAGTTATCAAGCTGTGTCTTTTAGTTTTCGTTTCATAAGTTTTAATTTATATAAGTTGTTAAAAGTTATAGTTAGGGTCAATTGATGTTGTTCAGAAGAATAATGACATCAGTTGACTTCATGCCACGTCTCGGGTCGAGCAAGCAGGTGCTTGGGACAGGTTGTGACAGCTAATGCAACTTGAACTGTTCGAGAAGCACTTGAGCGTTGGGTCAAGGTAAATGAAAAGCTTGAGCATACATCTTCGCAAGCTTATCTGAAGTATTGGCCAAGAAACATGAATCAATGCTCACTGCTCGTGGGATCATAGACTCCTCTTAGAAGATCTTTGGTCAAGTCTCTTATCAGATTAAGCATGATGCTCTGAAATACATGTATAATGCTCGTATGAACGAGGGAGACTCAGTGCGAGAACATGTTCTCAATATGATGGTTTGTTTCAACGTGGCAGAAATGAATAGGTTTGTCATCGATTAAGCAAGTCAAGTTAGCTTTATTTTGGAATCCCTGCAAGAGAGTCTTCTACAATTTAAAAGCAATACTGTTACAAACAAGGTTGCTTATAACCTTACCACCCTTCTCAGCGAACTATAGACTTTCGAGTCTCTGATGAAAATTAAGGGACAGAAGGGAGAGGCAAATGTTACTACTTTCACAAGAAAGTTCCATAGAGGTTCGACCTCGAGAACTAAGTTTGTGCCATCTTCATCTGGCACTAATAAGTGGAAGAAGAAGAAGGGTGGTCAAGGAAATAAAGCTAACCCTACTACTGTTAAAACGAGCAAGAAAGACAAGACTGCAAAGGAAATATGTTTCCATTGCAACTAGGAGGGACATTGAAAGAGAAATTATCCCAAGTACTTAGCAGAAAAGAAGAAGGCCAATCAAGGTAAATGTGATTTACTAGTACTAGAGACCTGTTTAGTGGAAAATGATGATCCAACCTAGATAATAGATTCAGGTGCCACTAATCATGTTTGTTCTTCATTTCAGGAAATTAGTTCCTGGTGGCAGTTGGAAACTGAAGAGAGATGCTGATACGGGTTAGAACTGGACATGTCGTCTCAACGGTTGCAGTGGGAGGGCTTCGACTTTGTTTGCATAAATCTTTTCTTTTATTAGAAAATGTATATGTTGTTCCTGATTTGAAAAGGAACTTGATATCTGTAAAATGCTTACTTGAACAATCTTACTCTTTAACTTTTAATGTAAATAAAATGTTTATTTGCAAAAATGGTGTTGAGATTTGTTCTGCAAAGTTAGAAGATAATCTTTCTGTGTTAATATTGTTAGCATCTAAAGCCCTCCTTAGTACTGAAATGTTCAAAACTACGGTGACTCAAAACAAAAGATTTAAAATCTCTCTAAAAGAAAATGCTCATCTTTGGCACCTAAGATTAGGACACATAAATCTCAATAGGATTGAAAGATTAGTAAAAAATTGACTTCTAAGTGAGTTAGAAGAAAATTCTTTGCATGTATATGAGTCATGCCTTAAAGGTAATATGACCAAAAGACCTTTTACTGGAAAAGGTCATAAGGCCAAAGAACCCTTGAAACTTGTACATTAAGACCTATGTTGTCCTATGAATGTTAAAGCAAGAGGAGGGTTCGAATATTTCATCACTTTTACTGATGATTATTCAATATGTGGGTATTTTATTTAATGCAACATAAGTTTGAAGAATTTGAAAAGTTCAAGAAATACAAGGCTGAAGTTAAAAGTGCATTAAGCAAAACTATTAAAACATTTCGATCTGATTGATATGGAGAGTATATGGATTTGAAATTACGAGACTATTTGATGGAATGTGGAATTGTATCTCAACTCTCAGCATCTGGTACACCTTAACATAATGGTATATCAAAAAGGAGAAATCAAACCTTGTTGGACATGGTTTGGTCTATGATGAGTTACTTTCACTTACTTAATTCGTTATGGGGTTATGCAGTGCAAACTGCATTCTATATTTTAATTATGTTCCATCTAAAAGTGTTTATGAAACACCTTTGAAATTATGGAATGGTCGTAGAGGTAGTTTACGTCATTTCAGAATATTGGGTTGTCCAGCACATGTGGTTAAGACCAATCCTAAGAAATTAGAATCTCATTCAAAATTATGTTTATTTGTAGACTACCCCAAAGGAACTAGAGGTGGTTAATTACTTCTATGATCCTAAAGATAATAAAGTGTTTGTATCGACAAACGCTACATTTTTAGAGGACCACATAAGGGAGCACAAACCGCGTAGTAAGATAGTATTAAATGAACTTTCCAATGAAACTAGTGAACCTTCAACAAGAGTTGTTGAAGAGTCTAGTGCATTAACAAGAGTTGTTCATGTCAATTCATCCACTAGGACACATCAACCTTAATCGTTGAGGGAACCTCGATGAAGTGGGAGAGTTACAAACTTACCTATTCATTATATGAGTTTAACTAAAACCTTAACAGTCATATTTGATCGTAAAATTGAGGATCCGTTGATTTTTAAGAACGCAATGGAGGATGTGGACAAAGATGAATGGATCAAAGCTACGAATCTTGAATTGGAGTCTATGTACTTCAATTCTGTATGGAATATTGTAGATCAACATGATGGGGTAAAACCTATAGGTTGCAAATGGATCTACAAGAGAAAAAAAAGTGCAGATGGTAAGGTGCAAACTGTTAAAGCTAGACTAGTGGCAAAGGGTTTTACCCAAGTTGAGGGAGTTGACTATGAGGAGACTTTCTCACATGTTGCCATGTTAAAGTCTATTCGAATACTTTTGTCCATTGCTGTATATTATGACTATGAGATTTGGTAAATGGACATTAAGATTGATTTTTTGAATGGCAATCTTGAGGAGACCATCTATATGCAACAACCAGAAGGATTCATAACTCCATGTCAAGAGAAAAAAGTTTGCAAGCTTAATCGTTCCATTTATGGATTGAAACAAGCTTCTCGATCTTGGAACATAAGATTTGATACCGCAATAAAATCTTATGGCTTTGATCAAATCGTTGATGAACCTTGTGTCTACAAGAGAATCATCAACAATTCAGTAGCTTTCTTAGTTCTGTATGTAGATAATATCCTACTCATTGGGAATGATATAAGTGTACTAACTGATATCAAACAATGGCTGACGACCCAATTTCAAATGAAAGATATGGAAGAGGCATAGTTTGTTCTAGGCATTCAGATCTTTAGAGATCAAAAGAACAAAACACTAGTTTGTCTCAAGCATCGTATATTGACAAGATAGTTGTTAAATATTCGATGCAAAACTCCAAGAGAGGCTTACCACCTTTCAGGCATGGAGTTACTTTGTCTAAGGAACAATGTCCTAAGACATCACAAGCGGTTCAGGAAATAAGACATATCCCATATGCATCAGCTGTTGGCAGCTTGATGTATGCGATGTTATATACTAGACCTGACATTTGTTATGTGGTGGGGATAGTCAGTAGATATCAATCTAATCCAGGATTAGGTCACTGTATAGTTTATTAAAATTATTCTTAAGTATCTTAGGAGAACGAAAGACTGCATGCTTGTGTATAGTTCTAAGAATTTGATCCTTATAGGATACACAGACTCTGACTTTCAAACTGATAGAGATTCTAGGAAATCTACTTCAGGTTCAGTGTTCACTCTCAATGGAGGAGCTGTAGTTCAAGAAGTATCAAGCAAGGATGTATTATTGACTCCACCATAGAGGTAGAGTATGTCGCAGCTTGTGAAGCTACCAAAGAGGTTGTCTGGCTGGCTTAGGAAATTATTCGAAACATGTCAAAGCCAATTACATTTCTTGTGATCACAGTGGGGTTGTGGCTAATTCTAGAGAGCCTATAAGCCACAAGCCTGGAAAGCATATTGAATGCAAGTATCACTTGATTTGAGAGATAATGCATCAAAGGGACGCGATCGTCACATAAATAGCTTCGAGGTATAATGTTACTGATTCGTTTACAAAGTCCCTCACGACTAAGGTGTTTAAGAGTCACCTAGATACCTTGGGTCTACGTGACATTCCACATTTAGTCTAGGGCAAGTGGGAGATTTACTGGGTGCATACTGTATGCCCTAGTTTCTTGTTTTATGTACTATTGTAGTGTTTTAACTTTTATGTTGTACACCCCACTAGCTTTAGGACAAGTGGGAGATTGTTGGGGGTTGATGCCCTAATTCTTGTGGTCTTGTAGTTTCTAATTGTATATATTATACAAATATTTTATTTATCTAATAAAATAAAGTGTTTTATTTTATTTGACATTTAGTTGCATTAACCCACAAAACCAATAAACTAACATCCAAGGTTATCTTCTGTAACTTAAACATGTATGTGGAGACATAAAAGTGGATCATGTTTAAGTGATAACCTAAATGGTATGTAGTAGATGGATAAGATTGGATACCTTATCCTGGTAACATTACGAATACAACTTGCTTTGTAGTTGTTACAATTATTCTAAAGTGCTACAAATGATTTGATCCTAATCATTCATGTCGAGATATTAGAGTAGGGGTAGTCTATACAAAGAGTTTGTATAAGATCGAACCATGAAATGAATAGTCTCTCTTATTAACATCGTTACTAGTTGAGACTACATTTCACCAGGATGACCATAGGTGACTTGACCTGAATCCGAAGTGAGTTATGAACTCCTGCCTATGAAGGCAATCCTTTGATTTGTATGGGTAGAGTGGCCTATGTCGCTGACTCAATAGACTTACCATTTTGGGAATTCGTCTGATTAGGAAGTTGGAAACACAACTACACAAGAAGGAATTCACTCTTTCTTTATAGATAAAGTAAGTACAAAAATTGCTCTTTTAAGGACTAATTTCAGGGCTTGAACAATGTAGCGCCCGAGAGGAGTTCAGTTATAGTGGGACTATAATTATTGTTCATTAGAAGAATCAGTGGCACTTAAGGAGTTAGCTAGATGTAACTACAGGTTCAAAATGGTAATTTTGGCCTAGTTTTACTTACGAGCAATTTGTAAATGGTCATTGCACTATTGATTGGTTATATCTAATGGACACAAAAATATATCTACAGTAAGAAGAGTGTAACTATTAGTCTTTAGTGGAATGACTGATAGTCAATGAATATGGATTAATTTAATTAAAGAGTTTCATTAATTAATTTCACATTATTAGAGCTTCAATTTGTAAGTCCATAAGGTTCCCTTGTTAGCTCAATAAGGATAAATGAGAATCAAATTTATTTGTTTTAATTTGAATTGTTCAAATTGATTAAAGGGAATGAATTATATATGATACAATTAATATAATGTATTTGATACATTATAATATAAAGTTTTTACAAGAGAAGTTAATATTTGAATATGATTCAAATAATAATAATAATAGACAACAAGAGCTTAGTTAAAATCCCCACCTCCAACATTTATTACAATACCTTTAAAATAATAATAATAATAATATGAATAAGATTCATAAATAAACTATAGATTAAAATTAATATGGATTGATTCATATTAGAACTATAAATCATATGAGAAGATCTAAACCATTGGTTCTATTATATATGATATAATATAAACTTAATATTATATGAAATGTAATATAGTTTAAATTTATATTAATATAATTTTAAATATGGGAGTTATTCTAAGTGATGGAGAGGGAGGAAGTTATTGATAACTTCCCCTCCATCTCTTAAGATATATAGTTAAGATACAAATCTTAATAAGTTCTTTGGAGTGTTATCTCTTATCTGTTTTTTACAATTTATTTGTTCCAAATAGAAATCTCTCTAACAAAATATCCATTTAACAAAACCAAAAATAGAAGCCCCACAAACTTTCCGGATTTTTATCTTGAGGATAACTTTTCGTGTTTTTGGGAGGTTCAAGAATTATTGAGAAATCTACAAAGTTGGTTCTATTTTCTTCTTTTCCTAAGTATGTTTCATGTGTTTTTGGGAGGTTCAGAGTTATTGGAAAATTCTACAAAGTTGGTTCTATTTTCTTCTTTTCCTAAGCATGTTTAAATGTTTTCTCTAAATTTTGTTTGTGTTTCAAGTTAATTTCTTTTGCACGGTATTCACAAGTTTTTGCTATGAAAATTCCATTCCTTTACTACGAGACATGTGTTTCAAATTCGTTTACCACCTTCATTGGCCATTTGTATTAAAAACACACCCAAGATTTAGAAGTTTTTGTTTTTATACTCAATAAAAATTTTTAATATAAGATTAAAATACTATTTTGGTTATTGTACTCTAAAGTTTGTTGGATTGGTTTGAAATTAATTTTTACTGAAGTTTATGGAAGAATCTTAGTAATTTTTATGTAAAGAATTGTTAATTTGTTTTTAAAATTAAATTAATGCTAATAAAAATTATTAGAGTTAAAAGTTCATTTTCAACTTTAATTGAAATGAATGGCGAAGATTAAGTCTCAGGCTAAACGCTGCGTTTTAACCCGTCTTCGACCTACGCACTACGTAGCCTCCATTCTCTTGAGCTCTCTCATTCCGCCGCCGCCGAACTCCTCTGCTGTCTTCCTTCTTCCTTCTTCTCCTCTTTCAGGTCAGTTCTCTCCAAACCCTAATTCTCAACTACGATACCCCAACACCTACTTTAAATTTCTGAATTCGTACAAGAAAACCATTACCTTCCCCCTTCGAATTTCCTGAAATATTCCTTTTCCCTAAGTTCTTGGTTGTTCGTTTGTTTGTTTTAGTTCAATGGGGGCTAAGGCGAGGAAAGCTATGAAGAAGAAACTCAATAAGGCTACTCCTCTTTCATCCGACAAGAA
>JBBPDI010000020.1:15571156-15590581 GCA_037974545.1 Cucumis variabilis
TACCCAAAGGACGGTATGCACTTTTGTTGCTTTTCATAGTGAAAGCTACAAAACACTAAAATTCTCTCTTCATGAAGCTAAAGGGTTTTATTGAACTGTCAACAAAGGGGATATTAAAAATACTTGCTAACCTATCCAAGTTTTCTCTTTTGTTCTAAAAAGAGCATAAAATAGTTATGCTATGTGTTGTGTAATGTTCCTATGCATTCTGATGATTAGTTGTTACTGTAGCTCACTTCATTTATAAAGTAGAACAAATTTGAAAATACTTAAAAACATTAAAATAAGAGTTTAATTCAGTCTTGGATTGAACAAATGTCCAAAAAGGGAATATAATCTCAACTAAATTTAATAAAAATTCAAGAAAAGTGGCACAGAGCTTACGTTTGAATTATAGGAATATTGCTGGAATTTCGTTTTCAATTGGACACCCTTTACACTTAAAAATAAGGATAAATAAATAAATAAATATATATATACTTATCTTTAGTTTTAGATAGAAATTTACAGTATATACTTTCTGTTAAAAAAATATAATATCTTTAAACTTAATTTTCAAAGTTTACAATAATTCCTTTAAACATGAAAAAAGGGTTCAAAATACATTTATTGTTTATAAATGGACGTAAGCTAAAAATTTTGGTTGACAGTTTTTTTTTTTGCAAGAAAAGTGGTTTGCCTGAATTACTTGTTAGGAATGGTACCGTCATCAAAGTTGGTCATTTCTAGAGGCAGTCATTAACGCTGATGTTGCAAGAGTTAATAGTAGTGTATTTGTGGTCGAAGAAGTAAGTTTGAGGCCGTGGTAATTGTCATCAAAGTAGGTTGACAGAGTTAATCACTATAGGTGATCGACAAAAGACAATGATAGTTGAGGGCATCCATGGTAGAAGTGAGGTAGAGGATAAGTGAGATCGTTTTAATAACTAGAAAACTATTTTTCTTGAAAATTGATTTCAAATGTTTTTCTACTAAAACATCTAATTTTTTTTTTCAAATTAACAAATAATATTTAATGAGAACCAATGAGACACTTATAAGCAATAAGAAAGTCCTTCACGTCTTTCATGAATTTGCTTGCTCCTATATACATACTTTGAAGATTAAATTAAGAAACACTTTTCAGCTTTTTATTATTAGCTAATAAAAAAAAGTAATCACACCGTACCATATGATTCTCATTTAGGGCAGCTTCCCCCTTTCTTTTTCCCTTTATTTATTTCTCTCCCTTTCTCTCCTTTTTTTTTTTTGCAAACCGAAAAATTATTGAACAAGAAGTGCTCGTGGGATGCTCGAGATGATAAATATTTTGGAATTTCATATGTCTAACGTTTTTTAGGAGAATTTTTTTATAAAATATTTATAACATATAGCAAATTTTATCATTGATAGTCATTGATATGTTATAGTGATAAAAGACTATCCGTGATAGAATCCAAAATTTTGCTATAGCTCGTAAATACTTTAATTTATTTAGCTATTTTTAAAAATATTCTTTTTTTAATTACTATGTTTGTTCTATAAAAATACTTTTACAAATATATGAAAATACTTAGTTCTCTTAGGTAATAATTTCGTTTTTCGTTTCTTTGTTTTAATAAATTGAATCTATTTTCTCACCAGTTTTTTCAATCATTTGTATATTTTTTAATTAGTATCCTAATTGATTTTTTAGTTAAATTAAAAAGAAATAAATAAAAATATTTTTGTAAAAGAAATTGAAGCAAATTTTCATAATATATTATCATATAAGCCATAAACATTTAAAATATTGTAAGTATGGCAAAATATATTTAAAACAATATACGGTTAAAAGTACGTTTAACAATGTAATATTATCCTAAAATTTTATTCCAAAATTGACTCTCCATAATGAGGGTTTGTTACCCCTTCTTCACCCTAAACCCCTTCTCAGCCATCTCTCTCGCTCCCACATTCCCTATCTCTCCAAGTCGTCTGATCAATCATTTCTGCTTGCCTTCCAAATTGAATTGGAAGAGGAAGTTCTGATAATTGAGTTCATATCATTATTTTAATCTATTATCAATATTGTATGCGTTTTTTTTAATCTCCATAGCTGCTTCCCAATTGAATTTTAATGTAATTTCACATCACTTGATGCAATATGGCTATTTCATCTCTTACTCAATCATCGATAGTAAAGTTATCGGATTTTGTTGCTTAAATCTGGATAAAATAAATTACCAAATTACAAGAACTAATTCTAGTGGCAAGTTCAGATCGAACTCAGGAACATCTGTAAATTTCTCTTGGAAAGTTGTTTCCAGCTCAAGGTAACCGAGGGGTTAGTTTTAATTGCAAAGAAAAAGATATTTCAAAAGAAGTAAATTTTGAGAAATTCAATATCAAAAGAATCTAGCTTGAGTCAAACAGAATTTTTCAATTGGGAAAGCTAATTGATTTTTTCTATAAGTAACTAATTAATATCAATCACACATTCTAAGAAAAAGTCCAAATTAATACCAACTGCATTATAATCTAGATAAAGTACTTTCGGAGAATAACTAGTTTTCAAGTGCCAAAAGACTAAACAAGTATTCGTGCAAATTCATTTATAGGTTAGAATGATGAATGCCTATTAGATTGATTTGAGACTTGGCAGTTCCATTAATTAGTTATTTTGGTATGTGTTTTATAACAGTGTGGTATGTGGTTTTAGTTTAAGTGGGTTATTTTTGTCAAGTATTATTATTTATTTATTTTTGCTAGTTATCCAAACTAAAGTATTGAATTATTTTGCTATTTATCTAGTTGCACTAATTGTTTTCAGTTTATTTCAGCCTTATGATGATCGGTACTGTCGAGCTAATGCTTTTAATTTCATGGTTTTGTATCATATCAAATAATTGATTGCTAATAATATATCCAACATCTTATACAAGATGCGGAAACTAAAATGGGAATTAGAAGCACAAGTGAATTGTTTAAGCATAGAGAATCAAATATATATGACTATATGATTGATATCTAATTTCTATTTGATTATCATGTGTAGGGGTGATCAACGATCGGTTGGAGTCGAATTTCTGATTAAACCGACTCCAATCGACCACAAGTCGGTATGGGAATGGCCAAATCGACCTCGACCGCCATTCGCAACAAAACCAACCGATCGATTTTTCGGTCGGTCGATCGCTTTTTTGTTTTTTTTCTTCTCCCACTTTTTGCTAGTTAATTAATAAAAACATAAAAATTAGACTGTAAGACTACAAGAGAATTCCCAACGCCAAAAATGATGTCAGGAGAGAAAATGTTGGGAATGTCCTACCATTTCTGATTCTACTTGGCAAGTGTCGGCGTCTGGGAACAATCCCGACGTATAAGTTTAGACATCGAAAATGATCCACCTGAAGGGATAAAAGCCTTATGGAAGCGAAATATTTTACAGAACCATTCCTCAATTTAATTGGAAATCCGAAAATAACAGTACATTGGCAAAATAATATAGCAATACTTTTTCATTTCATTTTCATCATACTCTTCTTCTAAGCATGCTAATAATATTATCAACTTTTTTCATGGGTACATAAGGACCTTTAGCAACAATTAACAACAAATTATAGTCAATAGATTGCAAGTAAATTTCCATTCTAGCTTTCCAATATGCATAATTTGAACCATCAAAATAAGGAGGTCTATAAGTAGATTGACCTTCCACAATCCCATTTGCCAATAGGTCTACCATAATCCTCTAACAATAAAGTTTATCAAGAAATTAGAATTCAAGATGAGCAACCTCGCTCTGATACCATTGTTGGATCGGTATAGCAATCCTAGAGGGGGAAGGGGGGGTGAATAGGGTTTAATTAAACTTTTTAACAAATAAAAAGTAAATTCAACTAATTAGATATTCTTTTGTCAAATTAAATAAAGAACTTTGTAAAATTTGTTAAGTAACAAGATTGATAAAAAGATATGAATGGAAGTATGCAATCAACCTCAACCAATAAGAATATATAACTAAAATTAAATGCAAAAATAATTAGAAAAGATCGAGTTGGAGAAGAAGATACCATAATTTTATAGTGGTTCGGTTAAATTCAACCTACATCCACTTTCCCAAGCACCTCTTGGGATTTTAATTGAAAATCTTATTTTGACTCTTTCCATGGATTAGAGCCGAACCGCTACTTGCTCCTTTTTTGGGTTTAAGAGCAAACTCGATCCTTTCCACAGGTTGGGATCCAGCCGTTACAATATGTTGAAGTTTTAAATCACACAAAAGAAAACTCTCTAAAAGAGTGAGTATACAATTTGAAGCTCACAAATTTAATTCTCACAATACAATAAGAATTCTCTCAAGAACAAGATGAAAAGAATGAAAATTGGAAGCTTTAGAAAGTTAACAATGTTGACTTTTGTACTTTTTGAGGATTGTAAAGTTTTTAATAATCTTATTTTTAAAATTTGGGAAAAGTGAAGTATTTAAAAAGAGAGAAAAGATAAATTTAAAATCATTTTGGGACATTGAATGTAAGTAAAAGAAAAATGAATGATTGAGATTTAAACTCAATTAGCCATTGCAATACAAATAATAATATAATAATATGTCTTTTCAAAATACTTTGTTTAAAAATCCAATAAAGCAACTTTACCATCTTTTTAAAAAACTAGCCGATAGACACAAATAAAAATAATAATATTAAAGTCATTTTTTTTTTAAATTTATTTTCTTTAAAAAAGCCAATAAAACATAACCAAAAGCAACATTTGTTACTCCTCCATTGTTCCAAATGGCTTTCTCTAATTGGTTCAAATTGAATACTTGGCCGCCACGTCACTCTCTTGGGTATTTTTTCTGTAAGCTTCTTTTAGCAATATCTTCTTCGTTTGAACTTCGATTTGGGTGATTCAAGAGGCGTTAGAATCATTTTTCTAAGCTCTACGTTATGAACTATTCAAATTAATAAAATTATCAATAAAAAATATTAGATTTGTTATCATAAAAAAATTAATAAATTAATTAATTAAAATAAATTAATTTGAGATTAAGGCAAAAAATTCAACATAGAGAAATAAAAACTTACTTGTTTGACGTCTTTGAATATACAAAATAAATCTCCAAATTGTACACTACCCATCGAAGACATTCCTATCATCTAGGATGAGATTGGTTTGTAGAACCAATTGAGATGAAAAACAAAAGTTAGAGATTTTTTAGAGAAAATCTTTTGCAAAAAAGCAAAATTATTAGTTTTATTTTGGTTAAGTCTGAATATTTATAACTCTCTTTTCTTGATAGAGTAAGAAAGAGGGTAGGAGAGAATCATGAGATTCTATTATTTAAAAAATATTAAATTAATAGAAATTTCAAATCAACTAATTAATTAATCATTAATCAATGAGTTAATAATTAATTAATATTTATTTTAAATCTTATTTAATAAATATCTCTCTAATATCTTATACTTTTACATTAATTTAATTAACTAAAATAAAACTAAACTATTAATTAATTCTCCAATTAATTAATAGCTAAATTAAATATCTTATATTAATTTATCTTAAATTAAATTTGAATCATATTCAAATAAAACTTTATCTCATAACCAATAATTTTAATATGAATCCAATTCACGTTAAATTAAGATTTGAACTTATTCAAATATTTTCTCTCTCATAAATTAATTTTGAATTATATCCAAAATTAAATTTATATAATAAATTTTGATAAACTTTATAATATAATGTACCACTATACATTAAACTAAATCGTTGTAGTCTTGTAGTTTGTAATTATATATATTATACAAACATTTTATTTATCTAATAAAATAAAGTGTTATTTTATTTGACATTTGGTTTCATTAACCCATAAAACTAATAAACTAACATTCAAGGTTATCTTCTATAATCTAAACATGTATGTGGAGACATACAAGTGGATCATGTTTAAGTGATAACCTAAATGGTTTGTAGTAGATGGATAAGGCTAAATACTTTATCCTGGTGACACTACGGATATGACCTGCTTTGTAGTTGTTACAAGTGTTCTAAAGTGCTACAAATGATTTGATCCTAATCATTCATGTCGAGACATTAGAGCAGAGGTATTCTATACAAAGAGTTTTTATAAGATCGGACCATGAAATGAATAGTCTCTCTTATTAACACCATTACTAGTTGAGACTACATTTTACCAAGATGATCATAGGTGACTTGACCTGAATCCTAAGTGATTTGTGAACTCCTGCCTATGAAGGCAATCCTTTGATTTCCATGGGTGAGAGTGGTGTATGTCACCGACTCAATAAGCTTACCATTTGGGGATTTGTCTGATTAGAGAGCTGGAAACACAACTACACAAGAAGGAATTCACTCATTCTCTATAGGTAGAGTAAGTAGAGAAATTGCTCTCTTAAGGGCTGATTCCAAGACTTGAACAATGTGGTGCCACACCCTTTCTTGGCTTGAAAGGAGTTCAGTTATAGTGGGACTATAATTATTGTTCATTAGAGGAATCAGGGGTACTTAAGGAGTCAGATGTAACTACAGTGGCAAAATGGTAATTTTTGGCCTAGCTGTACTTACGAGCAATTTGTGAAGGGTCATTGCACTATTAATTGGTTATATCTAGTGGACTTAAAAATATTTCTACAGTAAGAAGAGTGCAATTATTGGTCTTTAGTTGAATGACTGATAGTTAATGAATAGTGATTAATTTAATTAAAGAGTTTAATTAATTAATCTCACATCATTGGAGCTTCAATTTGTAGATTCATAAGGTTCCATTGTTAGCTCAATAAGGATAAATGAGAATCAAATTTATTTTGGTTTAATTTGAATTGTTCAAATTGATTAAAGAGAATAAATTGTATACAATCAATATAGTGTATTTGATACATTATAATATAAAGTTTTTATGAGAGAAGTTAATATTTGAATATGATTCAAATAATAATAATATGAATAAGATTCATAAATAAACTGTAGATTAGAATTAATATGTATTCAATTCATATTAGAACTATAGATCATATGAAAAGATTTAAACCATTTGTTATATTATATATGATATAATATAAAGTTAATATTATATAAGATATAATATAGTTTAAATTTATATTAATATAATTATAAATAAAAGAATAACTCTCAAGGGAGTTATTGAACGTGATGGAGATGGGGGAGGTTATTGATAACTTCTCCCTTCATCTCTCTTCATATCTTTTAGTTAAGATATAAGAGTGTGTAATCTCATCTCTCTAGTTTTTTAATGAACTACTAGTTCTAAAATAGAAATCTCTCATAAAATAAAATTTTTCCTTTTAACAAAATAAAAAATCACAGAAGCCCCACAAACTCTCTATTGATTTTTATCTTGAGAATAACAAGAAAGACTTCGTGGTGTTGTTTGCGAGGTTCAAGATTTCTTGGGAGATTCTACAAGGGTTAGTTTATTTTCTTCTTTTCCTCCATAGAAGTATGTTTAGGTGTTTTTTTTTTTAATTTTGTATGTGTTTCAAGTTGAATTTCTTTTACACGACGTTCACACACTTTCGCTAGGAAATCCATTCCTTCAACTCGCATGTCAACTACACTAACGCGTTGGATCATTGTGTTTGTATCAAATACAAAGTGAGCCGTATCCATCGTATTACCAAGATAAGGTACCCAGCCTTATCCCTATACTATAGACTTTTTAAGCTGATCTCGAACATTGATCCTTGTATGTCTCTACATACTGTTCAAGACTCATCAAACAACTTAGGATGTTAGTTTATTGGATTTGGGTTATTAAGACAATGCTAATAATATAATCAATAACATTTGTTGAAATTATAAAAATAATAGTTTATTAATAACGGTAAATGGATTATATTTACAATCTACGAGTTCTAGAACATAAATCACAACACCACCATTTTGATTATTATTTTATTTTAAAATTTCTTCCGACGCCATGCAAATAGATATCGAGAATGTATGAACTTTCCCCAACGTCTACGTCGACTGCATTGGGGAAAATAAAATAATTGCTTAATTGTTTAATTTTCTTCGATGTCATGCAGGAATGTCGGAGATGGTTCAAACCATTCCCGAAAAAATTAGTGAAATGTCGGAAATGGTCGAAACCATCCCCGACATTTCTCTTTACGGTGTCGGAAATAGTGAGATTTCCCAACGTCTGTGAGGTGCGTTGGGAGATTCCCTATCTATTTTTGTTCTTTGTTCATAGAACACAGAACTTGATGATCTCCAATTTTTTCTTATTTTCCTCTCTCCATCTCACTACTATCTCTTCTTTCTTCAAATCCTCTTCATTTTTTTATCTACTCCATGAAACCCACTCGTACGGCTAGTTTGACCACGTTCATCTCTCCGAAGATTTGTGAGGTATGTTCTTTGATTGGTTTGGCATTATACTTTTCTCTCATTTTCGACGAATACTAATCACTACTTCATTCGAAATCTCATCCTCGACCATGCTCTGATTTTGTCTAATTTTTTTTATGTTATTTCGTGAAATTTTTAATTTTCTTCTAATCTTTTACATGTAGAGATAGGAAGAAAAACATCATGCAATGTGATTATTTTCTTGGGACATATAAATAAATTCAGGTAAATGCTTACAGTTCAGTTTAATATGCGTCTAGGGATCATTTCTCGATGCACTTTCATATATCTCCCGATGCTAGATTCCCATGTTCTTGTAGTGTAAATATACTACCAAAATAAATTCATTCCCATTAAATTTTGGTAGTAAATAAATAATAAGGAACAAATTTTTTAAAGGAAAAATATTAAAAGTAGTAGATTTTACAAAATATTTATAACCTATAGCAAATTCTATCACTGATAGTCATTGATATGTTATAGTGATAGAAGACTATCATTGATAAAATAAAAAATTTTGCTATAGCTTGTAAATATTTTAATTTATTTTGCTATTTTTAAAAATGCCTATTTTTTAAACATATCAAATGAATTTAACAAGACCAATAAATTGAAAATTTTCAAAAAGTAAATAAATAAAAATTAGAAATTTTTTAAAAAATAGAGCAATTTTGAAAAAGGAAAAAGCCCACAAGCCCACAACGTGAAATAACAAAAATACCTCTCGGTCATAAACACGTAAAAAAACGACTTTGTACCAGTCTAAATGATTTTGAATCTAGTTTAAACAATCTTGTATTTAGTCTAAGCGATCTTTGTACTTAGTCTTAATGATTTTGTACCTATCTAAACGATCTTGGTACCAAATTTAAATGATCTATTGATAGTGGTCTATCTTTGTCTATCTTGGATAGACAATTGATCATCAAGATATTGGATGATCATTCACGATTGTTTAGATCCTAAACCAATATTGTTTAAATCTTGTACCAAGAAGAAAAAAAGGAGATGAGAGATAAAGAAGAAGGAAAAAATTCTGGAAGGGGAAATGAAGAAATTGCAAACAAGAAGAAATGAGAATAAATAGGAGGAAGAAGAAGTAATAATATGAAGTGGAGAAAAATAAATTGCAAAGAAGTGAAGTGAACAGAATGGTCCTACAATATTAAAAAACAACGAAGGACAAATATGAAATTTATAAAAAAAAACAATGATAGCTTCATGGGCTTTAATTTTTTGTTACACGGGCTGTATATATTTTGGAGTTTGGTATATTTATGTAAATTAACATTTAAATTAATAAAAATAGTTGCAAATTCACTTCCCCTAAAAATAAAATTATAATATATATATATATATATATATTAATAATAAACATAAAAGGAGTTCAGCTGGTCGGTTGGCCAGTCTCACCCTTCCAACCCACACTGACTGACATTTAATTGGTTTTTTACAACAAAGTCGAAACTGACTGACATTGTCCCTTCCTCTGATCAACCGATTTCGATCGGTTCGTTTGGTCGTTTTAGTTTTTTGACTAACTATGCTCGGTATTTTGGCTTACTATGTGCTAATCATGTGATTATTATATGATTGATATTTAACTGTCATGTGATTTTTTAGTAAATATATAAGTCTAAGATAAGGTATATGACAACATTGTTCAATATATTATCAATTAAAAATATATAACATCAAGATCTACAAATTTTCTAAAAAACAATTCATTTCAGTTATGATATCTTCAATTCAATTGGAGATGCTTCAATAACATTATATGCCTATATTATATGCTTTAATTATATAACAATTAATATCATTAACGATAGATAACAACATGTACTAATTGGCAATACAAAATCAGTTATAATTAATATAACAAAATGACAATTATAATCTACTTTAGATTAAAAATATAAAATTCACACAGTAATCTTGGCAATCATACAGTAACTAATATCAAATAACAATAAAATAATATTTAGCAATTATATAGTAATTTATATCAAATAACAATCAAGTTTTTTATTTAATACATGCAGTACAAGATACAATCAATATCAAATGACATTCATTATCATTAAAAACTAGTATTAGAGAATAATAAAACAAATTTGTTTGATCGAAAAATCAATTTTGATTGATTGATGTTCACTTCTACATCAACCTGATTTAACTCACATCGCAACCTGATTTAACTCACATCACAACGTGGGAAAAAATCATAAGGAGTATCACAATTTTATGAAGATGAAGATATTTTTCGTGATTGGTATTTTGAAATACTTTTCCTTCATACATATTCAAAACCGTTGTGCCCATCCATATAGAGTAAGAAATGCATGATTGTAGTTGTAGCAACGATCGTAGCAATAACAGCACCAATATGATATCTACAATTGAAGGCATGAACAAACTTAAAGCAATAATATAGGGAGTTGAATTGGTGTGATTTCCATCTAATAATAATAGGGATTGATTTTATGACTATGTAAACTTTATCAAACTAAATTCCAACCTTTTCTATTCTATATGAGTTAAAATTTACAATTTAAAATAATTACATGATACATGATACATGAATATATATATTTGATACATGATCTTGTAGATTCTTTTATATTTGGTATACAATCTGATCTTGGTTGATTTGGTACATGATTGTGTACCCAAATTTAAACGATTTATATTTGGCACACAATCTTGTAGATTTTTTTATATTTGGTAAACGATACAAGTACAAGATCGTATAGCCAAATCTAAATGATCGTGTACTGATATCCCAATGATCTTTGTTCAAGATCGTGTACCAAAATCTTTTATATTTAGTAAACAATCTTGAACCAAATAACACTTTGAAAAAAAAATAATACAAGATTTATGATTGATTGAAAACAAAGATCGTGATTTCAAAAAAATATAAAAGAAGAGAAGAAAGAAGATGAAATGGAAGGACAAGCCTAGAATATTTAAAAAAAATGGTTGGTTCCATGGACTTTTTTGTTTTTACACTGTAAATGTTTTGATGTTTTGTTATATTTATGAAATTAACCTTTAATAACCTATTTTTAAAACCCCATTCACTAAAAAGTACATTCCAAATTCATCTATGCTTGTAAACTTGAGAACCAAAAAGACACATTTTTAAAATTCAAGAACCAAATTCACATATTCATTCAAATTTATTAACTAAAAAGATAGTTTTTTTTACTACCACTTGATCTAAACAATTTATCGTTTTTTACTACCACTTGATCCAAACAATTTCGATAAGGGATACCAAACACTTTCGATTGTGAGGATGGAGATAGGGGTGAAGGTTGACCCAATTTTCATTAAATTTTCCACCATAAATATAACTTTGGTGCAAACGTGAAAATTTTATTGAATTATATGAACTATTTATAAAGTTTAACAGAGGACTAAATTTTAATTGGGACGTTTGCAAAAATAGCAAATTTTTTTATGATAATAGGATCCATGTCACTACATTTTCTAAATTACAAAAGTAGTAAATTTAAAAGCAGATAATCCTCTAATATATCTAATTACTTGTCATATTTGCAATATGCAAAAAAGAAGTGTTATGAGATGCTTTTTTCTAAATTTTTTTTGTCATCTGATGCAATTTCCCATTTTAATTTGGAAAATTATTTTAAATAATTTTTAATAATATTTAGATCATAATATATTGTAATATTTTTCTATATTTTACTATATTTTGTAAATATTTTTCTTCATTTTTCTATTTTAAATGTGGAATGAAAAATTCTGTAACGCCTCAAGCTTAGGATTTGGATCCCTGACATACCCTGCGACTTGGCATCATCATCTTTACATGTCCTAAAGGCTTATTAGTGAAAATTCTTCCAATAAACCAACACGAGTCTTTTCAGCATGTTTTGTCTTCACTCACATGTAAGACTCATTTTTTTTTATATTTGAGTATAGGAAGTAAATTCGGTTAAGTATTAAAGAAGTTGGTGTTTGAATAAATCTGCGGAAAGGATTAAGCGATAAAATCTTTTATGGTTAAGTATAAGTTTTGCAATTAAGAAGTTCATTCACGAGGAAGTTTTGAGAAAAGAAAGATTTGCAGTAGAATCTATAAGTCTAAACGCTCTCAAAAGAAAGTCTTCGCGTAAGTTAAGAAGTGAATTTTTGACCAAAACAACTAGGCATTTGGGTAGTCTTCAAGATAAGAACTAAGAGTTTCGTGATGAAGGAGTATGTGAGGAAGCCTTGAAGTTTAAGTTCGCAATAAATGTTCTAAGCGAGTTAGAGTTAATTAATTCGCGAGGAAGATTTCTTATAGTAAAAATATAACCACGAGATAAGGTTATTCGTGAGAAGTCTTAAGTGATTAAAGTTATTTTCGGTATGGGGTTAGGCGAGAAGTAAGGTTTGGGGAAGAAAAAGTTAAATCTGATTTGATAGGGTTAACGTGTAAGATTAAGAAGTTAAGTATGACTGGATTGAGTATTAAATTTACACGTGTAAAGTTTTAAGTAGGAGCTAGCAAACTGAGAAGAGTTTAAGAAGAAGACCAGACCATTCCGGGAACGAAGCATAATAAGGCAGGGCGCGTTAACCCGGCTGTGGAATGACTAAGATAGTTTAAGGACTCTATAAATAGAAGACTTGGTCATTAAGTAAGCACAAAAAAAAAAAAAAATTCATTAAAAAAAAGAGTTAAAATGTTTCTGTTTTACTTTGGTCAGAAGAAGAAAAACAAAATATTACGTACGACGATTTGTTCCGTGAGAAGTCTCCATGAGAAGAGAAGGAAGAAGATGATTTTTGGTAAAGTGTGGTGAGTGGTTTTCTTCTTAAAAGTTTTGTGGTTCTGCTTTACTATTTTGAAACAAAAATTTAAATGAAAAATGTTTCAAAAGAGATTTCTATGAAAATGTTATATGTTTTCAAGCATGATTTATAATGTTAAAGCTTGATTTGATGATTATGATTTCCATACTATTAAATGGTTTTCAAACCATTATTAGTTATTTCTTTGAGATGATGTCAACTTTTATGTTCACATAACTAGTCAAGGCCACCATGGGGTGTACGGACTACATGGTGATAAGAACCTGGCTTATGCGTTGAAAGGAGCGTATAAAGCTTAGAGGTCTGAGTAACAAGGACAAATCTGTATGTTCTCGAAATTTGTTGATACAGTAGTCTAAACGTGAGGTAGTGAAACCAAGCGTAGAGAACGATTCGGAATTCTTGGCAAAAAGAATAATTAACTAATGTGTGTTTGTTTGAGATGATTTATGTTATGCAAAAAAGATGTGTTATGTGAATTGGTGTTTATGCGAAATGTATATTGATATGATTTCTGAGATGATTTAATTTTACTGCGAAAATGATTACATGCGTGTTTTGACATGTTTTGCAAAATAAAGTGTTTAATTGATAAACTGATTTGTGTTGGTATATATTTATGATTTGATGAAAAGGATTGATCAAAGGGTTTTAAAAAAATAATTTCATAAAATCTCACTAAGTCATTTATACTTACGTTTTAAAAATGTCATCTTCTAGGATTAGGCATTTAGGCCAAGTAAAGAAGAAGGTTGAAGGATTTGCGGCGAGACGACTCTAGATGTTTTGGAAATAGTTAAGCATTAGTTATTTGGTCAAAGTGTTGTAATTATGTGTCGAACGCTTGTTATTAATAAAGTATACGTTTTGATATGTATTTATTATACTTGGCGTTTAGGTTGACTACCATTGCGTTTTGAGTTTTGTTGATAGTATTGTAGATACCGTATTTTGTCCAACATTTTCAATTATTTATTTATTTATATTTATTTATTTTTTTTATAAAAGAATTTAAGTTAATTTAATTTCATTATTATTATTTTAAATATTATGTTTTAAAAAAATAAATAAAAACAAATTAAAATAATAATAATAATAATAATAAAAATAAAATAAAATATAAATATAAATATAAAAAAAACTTTGTTTTTCTCTCTATTTTTTCTCAACCACTCCATATTTTTTGTTTTTCTTCTTCACCACCCAGTCTCACTCTCCCACGTTCTCCTACTCTCTCATTTTCTCCCACTCTCCCACCTTCTCCCACTTTCTCTCCGTTCTTTCACTCCACTTCACTAAAAAAGAAACTATCAACCTTGCCCCATAAAAAGAGAAAAATGAGATTTTTGTAGGGAGAGTTTTTTTTGAGAGATTTACAGAGATTTAGAGAGGGAAGACATTTTGGTAATTGGGAAGAATTTGAGAGGATCACAAGCCAAGCTTGTTTTGCCAGGTAAGTTTTTTTTTTTTTTTTTTAAATTTAAGTCATGATTGTTAATTACGATAATTATTTGGCACCCCATTTGCCCTATGTTTTATTTAATTATTTAGCACCTATTTGACATCTATTAATTGGCATCTGTGTTAATTCTTTATTTCAATTACATTTGGCATATGTGTTAATTCTTTATTTCAATTACATTTGGCCTCTATGTTAATTGGCCTATGTGTAATTCTTTATTTGAATTATTTGGCCTTTGTGTTAATTTTTGTTGTTAATTCTTTATTTGAATTATTTGGCACTCATTTGGCCTTTTTGTTAATTTTTGTTTTAATTTTTTTTCATTTGTCATTTACAAGCACCTGCCTTAATTTGGTATCTATTTGGCCTATTAATTTTAAATTATTTGGCATCTGTTTTCTGCCTTAATTTGCACCCATTTGATATTTGATTTAATTATTTGACATCCGTTTCTTAGCACCCATTTGGTTTTGTTTTAATTATTTGGCATCTATCTCCAGCATTAATTAATTAACATTATGATATCGTGCCCAACTCATCTGACACCCATTTTCATATGTTAATTATTCATGTAGTGCATTAATTATTTGCACACTCATTTGGCCTATTAATTAATTAGCATAAATCATTTGGCATATCCTCGGTATAGTATTTAGTATCCATTTGGCATATGTTCCAGTATAATATTTATTCGCCATACCCTTTATAATATTTAGTTTCAATTTGGCATTCTGGGTTAATTATGCATTTGATTTTTTTAAAAAAATTAACATCATGTATTTGACAGTACCCATTTTTCATTTGGCTTATTAATAATTTTTTTTAATTTTTGGAATCCTCCGATTTAATTATTTGATCTCGTTAATTATTTGGCACCCATCTATACTGTTTGATTTAAATTATTTGCATCCATTATTAATTAATAAATTAGCATTCTGCCATAATTATTTAGCATCCATTTGGCTGTGCTATTTATTTGTATCTTCCATTGATTTAGCATGCTAGTCTACTTTAGTTACCCATTTGGCCCTCTGAGTAATTAATTATTTTTCATCATGTCATTAACTAATTATTTTGCCTCCTGAAGTTAATTAATTATTTTGCATCCTGACATGTCTGTATTTATGTATTTATTTTATCTCTCTCTGAATTATTTTATTTCAACATATTTCCACACGTATTTCTCAAATTTCACAATTTTTTGTCGTTATTATTATTATTATTATTATTTATTTTTCAATTTAAGTATAAAATCCTAAATTGGAGAAAAAGTATTGTTTTTTATGGATTTTATAATTTAAATTCCATGAATACATGAAATTTCTTCATTTAAAATTTAATTAATAAATTCCTTTGAAATTATAAATAGGTTTCATATTGAGGCTGAGTAGTGTTTTCTATGAATTCATTAATTTTTAGATACATGAAATTTTTCATTAGACACCTATGATGGAGATTAAAATATCAAATTTTGGTATTTTAATATTCTTGAGGTGAATATAAAAAAAATGTTTTAAAACAAAAATAAATTTTATTTTTCTAATGGCTCCTGTGCCACCCATAATTATCAATTCATGCTTAAGTTTTATTTTCTTCGATATGAATTGATAACCATGGGACATTTAAAAAACCTAAATAAAAAACTTTGTTTTCTGAATCCCTATAATTTAGTTTAAAAGATAAAATTGGATAACCATTTTATGTCTGTTGTAGGGTGCTAACACTTTCCTTACACACAACTGACTTTCGAACTTAAATCTCATGAATTTACGTAGACCATTTTTTTTCTTTTTGGGTGACCAATCACACCTTAATATGGTTGGTGGCGACTCTAAAATTATTTATTTATTGAAATTAAATAAACGGGAAGGTCGGCTGCTCCGCCTCGCGATCACGTCGCGACAAGTATAAAAGGAGTTGAGAATAAGATTTTGCGATAAAAAAATTATAAGGTTGTAACAAACTCGCATCTTATTCCTACTACTAATTCGGCGTTATTGTCACATTACGGTTTGGGGTGTGATATCACATGCATCCTAGGAAAATTTCCAGGATGCCACCTAATATAAAATTATTCCAAGCTACGTACTCTTAACTTTGGAGTTCCTATGAAAGACACTGAAAAGGAATGTGCACCTTGTTAGTATAGGTAGTAACTTTTAATTCTTTCAAGTCTTTCTTAATATTACTTTAATATCTTCATTTCATGTTTTCAGGATCCCTCTCATTCAGATGTGATACTGATTTATTCATGTCTCCCTCCTAAACTCATGGCGTTACAAATTCTTTATGCGATAGCACTATGCCATATACGATAAGCGATAGGACTAAGCTATGCGAATGATACCTTTTTTAGAGTCCTACACGATATAGTTTTTAATTATGTGATATTCATTATGACTACATGATACTACTAGCAACACGAAATCCTAGAATATCTCCTCTCACATTCTAACATCCTAGGCTAGATGAGATGTAATAAATGACATGATCTTTACCACATAATTAAGCAATCAAACGTTTTATTATTGTTTTACATTTAATTTTCAACGTAATCTTCCTTTAACTACAAAAGTTTCTAAAATTAATTTCCAAAGTTTCGAATTATCCCCCCACTCTATCAAACACATTTTATTCTTCATTTTGTGTGCATGAGAAAAACTCTCTTTAAAATTCTCTTTGTGAAGTTTTCCGAGTAGATAGTGTTTTTTAGTGTTGAAATTCTAATTAGTTTCAGTGCAAAACTAATCGAAAAACAAAGTTGTTTTATTATTGGAACGACGAGACAATAAGAATATGTTTGCACAAAGGAGCAGAGCTGTAAAATGTCTTAATTAAAGAGAGCAAGATTAGCAACTTAGCCACTTATTCTAACTTATCTATGTTTTGGAGTAGGTGTCTTAGTCAAGCGAATTGATCATTAGACGAGTTGATCATGGGGTGTTTTGATCAATAGGCGATTTGACCAGTACGTGATTTGACTAAAGAAAACGTTTTGATCAAAAGGTATACAAGGCGAAACATTAATACTACCAGGCAAAATACAAGACCAATCAACACGCGGGTTGTTTAGGCGTTCTGTCTATTAGTTAAGGCTTTTCAACTTACAACTCATTCTTGGCGAATTGCAAGAACTTTAAAAATGAGGGTTTTTTTTAAAAAAACAAAAAATAGAACACAAATAAAAATATTTAAACCATATAGAATAATTTTGAAAAAGAAAAAAAGGTCACAACATGAAATACCAAAAATATATAAATATATTTCTAAAATTTACTTTGTGTACTGTATTTTGTCATTTATTTTAGGAGAATTTTCAAAAATAACAAATTTTACAAAATACTTATATCATATAGCAAATTCTATACCTGATAGTCATCGATATGCTATCATTGATAGAATCCAAACTTTTGCTATGACTTGTAAATATTTTAATTTATTTTTTCATATTTAAAAATATCCCTCTATTTTATATACTTTTTATTTATTTATTTATTTTATTTTTGGATTTGAATTTAACCTTTTTAAAAAATAAAAAACTAAAATACTAAAAAATAAAAAATAAAAAAATAGAAAAAACCTTAATATCACGTTTCTCTTCTTACTTTTCCTCAACCACCCATTTTCTCTTCCACCATCTTTTTTTTTTCCTCTTTACCACTCTCTCACTTTTTTGGGCGACAGTCTTAAAACAATTTCTGCCTTCTCCCCACTCTAAAAAATGAACAATTCATTGACCTATAAAAAAATCCCAAGAGAAATTAAAAAAAAAGAGAGATTTTGAATTTTTTCTTTGAAGGAAAATTAAGTTAAAGATTTTATTTTCTTTACCGTAAAAGGGAGATTTTGAAAAGGGTAGGTTGAGATTTTCGACGTTAAAAAAAATCTTCTCATTTGGTCGTCTTTTTTTTTTTTTTTTTTTTTTTTAGATTTCCTTTCCTTTCTTTTTCAATTGAACGTTGACCGTGATTAATTTCAATGAATTTGGTTATTACTGTGTATTTGTCAAATTTGTTTTGTTTGAATTTCGTTGAATTGATTTTAACGTGGCTTTAAATTTGTTAGATTTAGACTAATTGGGTTTAATGTGGTTTCAAATTTACTAGATTTAGGTCAATTGAATTTAAGGTGATTCCTAATTTATCAGATTTAGGGTTTAATTTAGCTTTTATTGAATTTATTTACTGTTCTTCAAATTTGTTGTGGGAATGACAAGATGTGATATTAATTGGATATATGATTAACATTTTAGTTTAATTTGGCTTTCGTTAACCGGTATATTATTTCCCAATTTGTATATTATTTCGATATATTATATCATATATTATTTCACAATATGTATTTCTTATATTTCACAACATGTATTTCTTATATTTCACCCTGTTTTACTATTATTATTATTTATTTATTTATTAATTTCTATAATTGTAAAATATATGAAAAAAATTCATTTATTTTTTGCCAATTTTATATGAATATAAAAATTTGAGACATAAAATGTGTAATGTTTATTTATGGATTTTAGGAGTTACATTCTATAAATAAATACATGAAATTTTTTATTTTAAAATTTAATCAATAAATTGTAAAAAAAATTATAAACAATTATGTATTTTAAGAAAGAAAAAGAAAAAATCTAATATTAAGAATTGGCACCATTAGGTATTTCTTGAATCGAAGAAAAGAGAGGAAGAATGAAAATTGTAAAAATTAGAGTTTTGTATTCCTCTAAAAATATTACCTAATTGATCATAATAACATGTGTGAACCATATGTGA
>JBBPDI010000020.1:15590681-15612509 GCA_037974545.1 Cucumis variabilis
TCATGCATTAAAACCATATATTATAACATTTATAATATATAAAAATGCATGAACATGCTTAACCTAAGGTGAGATTTCTCTAAATGACATCCATAAAGTATTTAAATAGCAATTAAACTTATAAAATTGGCCCCTAGGATAAAATAAAGTAATAAATTACAATAATTAAGCTTTAAAATATAATAAAATTTCTTCCAAAGCTCCAAAATCTCTCTGAAAACCTTCAAAACGGATCCAAAAACCTTGAACTGGTCCAAAAAAGTGAAGAATCGGCCAAAAAAATGAAAAAACTGACCTAAAAACTAGTTGAATCGGCCAAAAAAAGTTGAACCGGAGCTGCCAGGCGTCGAGCCAAGCCGCCAGCCGCATGCCTTGTGATTACTAACATCGCATTGACATCATCATGGCATCAGCGCCTCTTGAACCTGACTCGTTTTTTTTTTTTTTTGCATAAAATCTCCCTTTGGAGGCCTTTTCGTGGTTCGTTTTGGACGAATTTTGTACCGTTTTTCTTAGAAAGTTACCACAATTCCAAAATTAGACTCTATTTTACAAAATCAACAATTAAAATTACCCAAAAATGCAAGATCCTTTACATGATCATATAAAAAAATGTATATCTATGGCTAAATTTTATAGAAAACATTCAATTGCAAACCACATTCATAATGCAAAAAAATTCCAACCTAACCAATGCAAATTTTAAAATTCTCAATTAAAATGCTATTGTGATGAATTTGAATTAGTCTACACATTCTTGGATGTAAATAATTGAACAAAGAGATCTTGAATACCTTATAATAGAATTTTGTGAACTAAATGGATTTGTTCATGAAATTTATTCCCCTCAACAAAATGGTATTGTTGAACTTTGGATATGATATCCATCTAAAATATTTGAAGTGTGGGGGTGTCTAACTAAGGCAACATATCTTGTGTTCAAGAAACCTTTAGAATTGTTGAAAACATTTGACAATGTTTATTGATTATGCTCATAGTAGTGTTGCATATAGATTTATATATTTAAATCAGTTTATAAACATTGAAATGCTATTGTGACACAGTTATGCATGACTTACATCATGAATTATCGCATAATTTGGTAATTAATTTTAATGAAATTGAAAGTATTACTGTTACTTGTAATCAACTTTGGTTGTACAACATTATTTGCATATTACTCAAGTTTGCTAGTAGTATGAAAATATGAAAATTCATTATTTATCCCAAGACATAAGGGCTTATACCCAAATAGTCCTTAATAAGTGGTATAAAGAGTCGTGTCCCTAATTTAACCTTATTGATTTAATCCTCAGGTCGACAAAGGTGTAGTAAAACCTTCTTGAGCTTTAAATAGGCAGTATACTCTAGAGAGAAGTAAGCCTAGATAAGAGTTAAATGTAGTGATGTCTATTTTAGAGGAGGTTTAGTTGGAACTTTGCTCGAGCAGAGAATTTTTGGGAATGAGTTTGGTTTTTTTGTATAGACTTAATAATTTCATGAGTGGATAGCACACATGCAATACGTCACTAAGTAGGATCATTATGCGTGATGTGCTCATCATGTCTATCTGTGTCGCACACTTAATTCTAGGTGAGAAGTCACTGGTCGTAATCATAGCATACAAAATGCTCACTATGTACCTCTTCATCACGTGATACTTAAGTCTTCGTCGAGTACAAGTTTTTCTACTACTTGCCCAAGTGCAAGCAAAACAATAGGTTTACCTGGATGATCCAAGGTCGAACACTGAGAATTGTTTATAGACATTAGTTATAGGGTCTTCTCATAGTTTAGGCGATATAAGAATTAATTAACTAAATTACCAAAGAATGAGAACCAGGATTAAAATTACTTATGTACACATAGAGAATCTGTAAAGGGGAATAAATGGATGCGAGATGGAATTACGGACAAACTTGTATGCGAGAAAAAGGTAAAGGAAGGTCTATGCATTATTAAGTAATTAAGTAGTGCGAGAACTTTGAAGCGATGTATCTTACGTAACCAACTCATGTTTAAGGCGAGCTTCTCTTGAAGTGTTTAAACGCCACACTTGCTCACCTTTCAGGGTGCAAATGACTGTGCTTGATTAAGCGAGATATATCTAAAGAGTTCACTTATAATACTTATAGAATTTTGCGATTAAAAACAACAACCTCTTGATGCCTAATGTTCACACTTGTTCACCTTTCGAGACACAAATGATGGAAGTTATCTCGCAAAGGTGGAGTTTATCGCCAAACTTCTCTTTTGCATGCATTAGTGATAAGTTCTTCATAGAAAATTTTTACAAAAGAGGTTTGAGGTAAAGCTTGCTCATCTAATAAACTCTAGAAATATTTCCTAAATAAGGTTCCATAACAAGTTAAATGTTTAAATAACGAATGAAACTTTATTTTGCATAATTTATTTCATTGAAGTGCTATTGAATTGCAACAGAAAAATAGAGTGCTACAAAGTGGGAAGCCAAGATTACGACAAGAAAGATTAAATGCAAAGAAATTATATCAACAATTGTAATTTTCATTGCAAAGAGCATAGGTATAAAGAAACAAAAATTACATAAGTCAGGAGATAACAATTTCAAAATGTAATAACCAAAATACACCAGCCATTTCCAAGTTTACTATTGAGGTGGTGGTTGAGAGGGTTCTACTTTGCGGCATATTGTAGCGTTGTTTTATGTTAGCGACGTTGCTACCTCTTGAGGAACCTCAGGCACTAGAATGATGCTGCAAATTGTCGCGTGAAGGTATCTCAATGTAGCTCTGAACTACACATCATTGCATTTGATAGATTGTTCTATCATCTCCATGATCACTTGATTTTGTGCTTTGAGCTCTATATTTTGCGTTTTTAGCTTTTGCACTGAGCCAGATGATGGGCATTTGCGTTGTCAAATTTTAGTTCTAAGTCACATAATTGCTTTTGACTTCTCAAATGTATTTTGTGTTGGCTGCTCTAGTATTGGATTACATCTTCAAATCCACTCTTTATAGGCTTGCAAACATGCTCATCGATGAATTCGAAAGTGTAATTCACATCAACTTCTTCCTCGTCTTCTTTTGTTTCCCTTTCCTTGCCTTTTTGCAAAGGTTTACTAATTTCTTTTGGTGGTAAGGGAAAATTCGTCTCGTAAAACACTTAGAAATATAACCTCTTTATACTTACCCAAAAATTCCTCTTTTTCTACTAACCATGACACACTTTCTTTGACACTTTCTAACCTTAAATCTAATCAACCCTTAATCCTCCAACTACTTTAAAAGACTTAGGTTTTCCTCCTACGTTCAGGGTTTACATGCATGGCCTTAAATAGCACAATTTTGAAGTGTATATTGTGATAGGCTTTGTTGCAAAATCAATGGAAATTTAAGAAGTAAAACGTGTTGTGGGGTTCTCAACCATTGTTATCGAAAGTTCAAAAGCTAATATACTTTCGATAATTGGATTGTTACCCCACCTCACTATACATCAATTCAAATCGAAAGATATTAATGTTTAAGTTTATACTACTTTCTTTACTAAGAGAAAATCCTTCATTACTTTTTTTAACTAGAATGCAATGATAGTCATTCGTGGGAGATTGTTGGGAATGACTATCATCATACTCATTTATAATTAATGTTTGAATTAGAAATTAATAATTATTATTATTTAATATATTTTATATTTCTAAAAGTATTATATATATATATATATATTAAAGAAAAGGTTTCTGTGGCGTGAAGTTCTCATTCTTATAAAAAAAACCTTAATTCCTCTATGACCAATTTTTCCTTCGCTTCCATTCCTACACCATGAGTGCACATTTGAGTATGAAGTTGTGTGAACCTTGGTATGAAACTCCAAAGTTTTGGATGTTTAGAATTTATTAAGGATAAGAGAAAATGAGATTTAAGGGATTAAGTTAAATTCTTTAGAAAGGTTAAAATTTAGGTTTAAGTCAAAGTTAAGAAAAAATTGAAAAAAAATTTGGCAAAGTATCAAAGAATAGCACATTGGGTGTTTAGCGGTTATCATTGAGCGGTTAAGGGAAGGAAAGAATATTTAAAGAGGTTATTTGGTATCTTGGAGATGTATCTAGGTGTTTTGGGTTGGCTTGGGAAAATGGCTATAGAGGTTAAGGGGTTTTGGGCGAGGAAGTAGGCTAGATGGTCATGAAGGTTAGCTTTGCATTTTGGACAACTATGTGGCATGTTTATAGTAAATGATTTAAGGAATAATCCAAGTGTCTTAATCATGTTCACATGCATTTTGATATGGAGATGAAGCTTGAGGTGTAATTAGGAGCTTAAATGGTAAGTTTAATCAAGGTTGAAGTGTGAACATATTTTCATACAAGGATTCCTATAAATAGGCAACTTCAAGAAAGAATTTCTCACAAATCACTAAACAAAATTCACTTAAATTAGTCTCAAAACTTAAAAATTGAGTTTAGTTTGTTGAGTATGGCTGCTGGGCGTTTTAGATGCGAGAAGGTTGACATTTTAATTAAGAGAAGGCGAGAAGGTCAGTTCTTGGGTGAATGTAAGTAAGGTGCACTCTCGAAAGATTACATAGCTCATCTTTTGGAGTTTTGTTATGACATTTTGAGGTAAGAAAGCTAAGAATGTGTAAAGCAACTTTGTAAAAGGAAGGTTTGTTAACAAAGTAAGTTATGAAATTTCTAGGTCAGGTCATGTATTCTGGAAATATTTCAGGGAAGTTTTAGATATTTACATGTTCAAGGGACTAAATTAAGGATAAAACATGAATTTTACAGATCATAGAGGCTCAAGAAGAAGAATTTACGATGAAGAATACATAAAAGTATTCTGAGTAACACCATGTTTTAAATCATTATTTACTAAACATGAATTTCAAGCTCTACAAGAAATAGCTTGTGAGTAACACATTGATTTCAAAATGATTTACTAAATATGTTCCAATCTACAAGCAATTTTATGTGAGTAACAAAATGTTTTAAATGATTTATGAACAAGATTTCCAAGCTATTACTTTAAGTCATGATTTACGATAAATGTTTATGAACTATTTTCAAGTGATATCATGATTTCATGATCAAGGAAATCTTTCAATGTTTTCAAATGTTTTTATGTCATGCCCGAATATAACATGAGATCTATTGTATACATGTGGTTAACTCCATATTGATGGTACGATTGACAAACCTATTTTTAACTATAGGGTATCAGGAAGGGTATATATTTATGCCTTAAGGGAGGGGCATAGCTTCCCATTGACTGTCCCATCTTTGAACGAAGGGGTACATACTGCTCGTGGCTATGGAGGACTGTGTTCAAAAATATTTTATGAAAAATGTATTTAAGCTTCAGTTTTATACTAAAATGTTTACAAAAACCTATTTTCTAAAATCCTTGTTCACTAAGTTTTTCGACTTACTCTTTAAAAAAAAATATTTTCCCATTTTCTAGGTATAGATTATGGATCACTACATGCTGAATATACTACTGCAAGGCCAACTTGATTTTCAAATATAAAAGGAATTGGTTTACTTTAAAATATTACTATTGTTATTCAAGAGTTAATAATTTTACGTTTGATATACTTTTCACTTGGTTTCAATAAAAATAATTTCAAATGGGTCACACTACGGTTTAAAGGTATTTCAAGTTAAAAGACTTTCGTTGTTGATTGTTTTACATTTTCAAGACATGTGTCAGCTATGGTTGTTTCGGAGGCGAACAATTTTGACTGACATCACACCGCATCTCAGGTCGAGCAAGCAAATGCCTGGGGTGGGGTGTGACACTTGGGGAGCAGTCGACATATGCGATTTAGCACCAAGGTCGTACGAAATTTTACTTTCAAGGTAGTGGTTCGACACAACACAATAATGATCAGCTTTTTTTTTCCAACATGAGGTTTTGGTTTTATTTCATTGCACTTATGGTATACTGACATTGCTTCATTAGATCCTATTAAATATCTTAAGATCCATCTAGTAATAACCATCTGATGCCTCTTACCAGAATTTCCCATATATTTGCTATCCATACTTGTTGCATAGGATAAGTCCAGCTTGACTAGATGCATTACAAGAATCATGACGATTCTTGATGCATAAACAAGTCAAAATAAATACCAAATGCATCTGGTAAAGTAATCCCGATGTCATATTCTACATTGGTAAGAATGTCAGAGGAACTACGTCGAGTACCTTTCGTCGACATGCAAACGACAAACATTGGGGTTACATGCATACTCGATGTCATCTTAGTACGTCGGAATACATGTATCCCTGACGTACTGAGATCACATTGGGGAAGGGATTTTTTGATGTGGCGTTTGTAAAAGCTTTCCCAGACGTCAATTGAAGATGTTAGGTAAACCATATATCCCAACGTAGATATTGGATAAAGATATATTTTTTATTTTTTTTTTAATTTTTTTTGTTATCATGATTTATTATTTTTGATTCCGTTTTGAAAGGCAATAAACAAAATTTGCACTAAATTATGAAAATTAAAAGATTTTAATTTATAATAAAACAACATACATGAACAAAAATTACAAATAATATGTTTAAAACAATTACATTAAAATAAAAAAAAACGTACACTTATCTCTTATTGTTAAGTCGGAAGCGCCAAATAAAGAATGCCAAACCTACAAATGACATAAATTATAGTTTGAATATGATAAATGTAAAATTAAATAAATCAAATATTGAAAAGTATGTACCTCAAGTGTCCACGGTCCTCTTTGTGTCCGACTCATATCTTCGATCATCTTCTTCATCTCTTCTATTTATCATGCATAGTTTTCTTCCATTCTTCGAGCAGTTTCTTCCATGTGTTGATCACGGTTTGCTATTAGTCGATCTCGCTCTTCCTTCTTTGGTCGTTGTTCTTCAATCATGCAGTTAACATTTTCAAGGTTGGCCCTTAGTTTGCTAACCTCCATCATGTGAGCCAGGTAGTCACAATTATTGGAGGAAGAAGCAGAAGAAGAATTCTTCTTGGACTTGGGCTTGAGTCTCTAACCAATACCTTTTGAGTAACCCAGTCGTCTACCCAAAACGGTCTTGCATATCTCATCCTTAGAGAGTGGTTTAGAATCCTCTGAGACGAGCTGAGACTAGAGTTTCAGCCTTTGATTCTGTATAATAGAAGTTTGTAAGTTGAAAGATGATCAGAATTAAACTATAATTGAAAGTATAACAAAAAGTTTTCATAAACTTACAAAAGCATCCGTTGTTACCAGTGAAATGAACTCGTCAGTCCTAAAGGTGTTCGTTTCTCATAACTAATAACGATCCATCGAGCGATCGCGTTCTTTAGTGAGCTTAATTTATCTTTGAAAGAACTACTATTGTGCTACTCCTATGGTTGTAAGGCTGCTTCGCTCTAGTAGCCTTGCAAATATTTGATTGCTCCTACATTCAAACAATGATGATCAAAACGTTGTATTTTCAAACAAATTAAATGAAGTACTGTTAATTGATTTTAAGGTAGATGATATAAACCACCTGAAACTATTGAGTTATGTAATGGTCACAAAGAAAGTGCCAATCTAGAAGCCGATTGACCAATCTGGGTGGTGGGTTTGCACATGCTTCTTCAGGGTCGTTGTACTTCTTGAAGCGTTGATGGTTATCTCTCCTGAATTCATTTCACATGGTGAGCATTTAATGCTCAAAAAACCAATTAAATGATGGATCTTCGAGATCGAACACAAAAAATTACTACAAAAGAAATAGGTTTGAGATTAGTCTTCTACGTTTGTAGGTAATTAAACATATATATATATGTTTAAAAATTTACAAACTTACTGTGAAACCTAAAATTTCTTAAATCTTGGAATTTGTTAAGCTTAGTCAAGGATAAGAAAAAAATGGATGTTATAGGGAAAAAAAAAGGTGAAAAGACTTGGAATTTAGGTTAAAGCTTAAGAGAAACAAAAAAGTGGAAAAAATTGGCTAAGTGTCAAAAGAATGGCTTAAGGTGTTTAGATATTGTATGGGCGGGAAAGGAAGGCTTGTTGAGCGTTTGGATGGCTAGGTGAGATAACCTCCACAAGAAATAGGTTTGAGTTTAGTCTTCTACGTTTGTAGGTAATTAAACATATATATATGTTTAAAAATTTATAAACTTACTGTGAAACCTAAGTTTTGGCAATTGGCTTGCTAGGCGAGGAAGGTTGTCCATTAGAGGTTAGTTGGCTGAGAAAAGGTACACGTGGGGGAAGGCTTGGCTAGGCATTTGGCTAGGCATATTTAAGAGGTTAGCTAGGTAAGGAAGGCGAGGCGAGGAGAGGTTAGGCGGCCAAGGGCTTTGCAAGAAGGCCATAAAGGTTAGCCATAAGATTAAGACAACATGTGGCATACTCTAAGCAATCGGTTAAAAGTAAATTCAGGTGTCTTAACCATGTCTTCATGCATTTTATGGTCAAAGAGAACGTGGAGGAGTTGTCGAATAACAAACATTATTTTTAATATGAATTACATCAAGTTTGTGACAAATAAGTAGTCTCAACAAGTAAGGAAGATCGAAGAAAATACTTTCTTAGTCCAATTAAGAGCTTTCTTTCTTTTTCTATCTTTTAGCGAATGATGCTAACTCATAACTGAAAACTCCAACAAATCTAGTTGTTCCAAATACTCTTAGCCATTCATTACCACTAGAGGTGTCTTACGCTCTACTTTTCCATCATATAGCCTACTTCTATGTCAAAGGTGGTTATCTAAAAGATAGCATCGATGTCCCATGAAAGCTATTTTCCTCTTATCCTGAACGACGATCTATCTCCCACGCAAATGGGACATGCCTGATACCTCTTCTTACTATACCCAAATAGATCACCATATATCGAGAAGTCATTAATTGTCCACAACAAGGCTACATACAACTAAAAACATTGATCCATAAGATAATCATACGTACGCGCACCAAAAGTCCATAGATTTTTTAGTTCCTCAACTAATGGTTGTAGGTACACATCAATGTCCCTACTAAAAGACTTTAAACCTGGAATGAGCAATGACATGAAGAAGTTTGATGGCAAAATGCTTCCATCTCTTTGTATTAGTTGGATGTCTCAATACATCTTCTGTTTTCACTCATTTATCCTTGTGTCATCTCATGTCTGTCGAGCTTTCTTGCAATACAAACAAGCACTGTAATCTTGACATCAAGGGAAAGTATCGCAATACTTTTTGTGAATTTTTTTTCCCATCTGTTAGAACTAACTTTATACCAAGACTCATCATAAGTTAAACACTGTTGCAAATCCCAAAACTCCTTCCAAAACAATACATAGTCATACTTACAAGCATGAATAGTTTCGTATCCCAGGCCCAACTCACACAATTTTTGTTTGACTTCATAGAATGAACTATGGATATTGGTAGCACACATTGGAAACACATGTTTTATTAACTCTAGCATCATGTAGAAGGACTTGTTGCTCCAACCATTGAGAACCTTCACATGCCTCATCGTAACCAAAAAGTTTACTAACGAAAATTCTGAACAGTCGGAGTATAGCTCATGACTTGTTTAGTTTAATAACTCCTTAAATACAACGTTTGTTCTATCTTCTTATAAATCTACTTGATAATCTATATAAATACTCATTATTATAACCTCTTTTATTAAAATAATGAGGTCAAAATGCATGAGAAGAGGATCAAAGTGCGTAACTTATGGTGTAAATACATAAATATTTAAAAATACATCTTACATAAGCATTATGCCTACTTTACGCTATTGCCATGTCTAAACGCAAGATGAGTATTAAGGAAGAAACTAGTGAATTGAAGGGGACACCTCATGCAAAAGCTATGCGATAGAAACTCATTTGGTGATTAACATCTCCAGGTGAGAAACCACATGATCACGCAAGAAAGGTTCACTAGAAGACAAGAATGGTAGTTAGAGTTGATGTGATGTTGTAAAGCTTCAATCGGTGTTGACAATTTCAGAAGATTAAAAGTTTCTCGTCGAAAGCTACCTATAAAAAATTTCATCTCACCAAGGAGAGTAGGCCTAAATGGGCCAAAAAGACACTCTAATGAGCCACACTCCGTAGGCCTGAATGGGTCAAGCCCTAGAGAGAGAGACGGAAGGGAACAACCTTTCTTTTTTTTTTTAAAAAAAGGTAATATTATTATACAACAACAACAAATAGGTCTGAGGCCAAGGCATAAGAGCGGACAACGCTCATAAACACAGGAAAAAAACCAAAGAACCTAAAGAAAGAACAACAATAAAAGCAACAAAATAAAAAACAACAAAAACACAAATAAGCAAAACAACCCTACAAAATAGTGAAGGGAAACAAACACAAAGAAAACAACCCCACAGCACGGGGAATAGGAAAACAAAGGAAAAAATGAAAAGAAAATGAACTAAATAAGGTCATGAGCATCCTCGCACCAAGAAATAGCACAAGCATGGATACAAGATCGAATAAGATGAAACAGAACTATGGGATCATGAGCCTGACCACCATGAAGACAATGATTATACTCCTTCTAGATAAAGTACATTGTAGCACACCAAAGAACACGCCACAACTTTCTCCTCACTCCCTTACCAATACCCTGATGACAAACCCAAGACAACTCAACTCGAGAATGCCTAATTCTGTAAGAGAGCCATAACTTGCAGGACCTGAGTCCAAATTTCACACTCAAACAGATACGAAAAAACTAATGATCACGAGATTCATGATTCTACCACAAAGAATGTACAACAACGAAATCAAACTGTCCCATCTACGTAACCTATCTCCAATACCCAATCTATATCTAATGGCCAACCAAGCGCAAAATGAATTCTTGAGAACATTCCCCTGACTCCACAATAAACCTGTCCAACGAACCAAAACACTACGAGGACGAATAGTATCCCACGCACTAACGATAAAAAAAACCACCCTGATGACCTGGAACCCAAACCCACTTATCCTCAACACTAGGACACGGACTAACAGCTTGAACCCTATCCCATAAATCAATCAACTCCAAAGATACCCACGACCACCTCTACACCCCAATTGGACCAATAACTCTGAAAGTCTAACCTCCTGCCAACTCACAACATCATAAAGAACTCTCTCATAACCCTACTGAAGGATAAGAGCACTCGACAACCACGGATCCAACCATACTTTACACCGCCTATCATCCCCCACCTCCATCTGAACATGGCTGTTTCAGACTATCCCACTTACATAAGATAGCCCGAAGACACCAAGACTAACCAACCCCAGAATCAACAACCAAAGAATCTTCATAGTACTCGCAAAATTTCAAGAAAGACCATCACGGATAGCAAGCCCACCCTCCTCAAAAGGAAGACAAACCTCAACCCACGTCATCTTAACACCACCTCTACCTTTCTCCTTACCCCTCCAAAGATAAGACCTTATGATTTTATCAATCTCATGATGTATACTCATAGGCACCACAAATACACTAGTCCAGTAAACCTAAATATTGTGAAACATAGAACAAACCAGCTACAATCTACCAGCAAATAATAAAATTCTAACAAACCAAGAACTAATCTAACTAGTAACACGTTGAATAAGAGGAGCACAATCAGTAGGTCGTAACCTATAAGAAAGTAAAGGAATCCCATGCCAAAGAACAAGGAGAAGCATACTCATGATTAACCCTTTACAACAAACATAGAACTTCTTCCAAGATTTACAAACAGCCTCGAGAGCATACCAAACTCCCAAAGAGTCTCATTAATAAAACTCAAAGAGGAATCATCAGTAGCATAAAATATCACAAAATCATTAGCAAAGATCAGATGAGTTAGACTAACCTTCTCCCAATGCTGATGAAACTGGAAACTCT
The DNA here is from genome assembly GCA_037974545.1 of Cucumis variabilis. Lineage (NCBI taxonomy): Eukaryota > Viridiplantae > Streptophyta > Magnoliopsida > Cucurbitales > Cucurbitaceae > Cucumis > Cucumis variabilis. The sequence goes on from JBBPDI010000020.1 coordinate 15,602,521, forward strand.
GTGGAGGCCAATTCTAAAAAGGAAATGAGATAGAGGATCACCCTGTCGCTAACCTTTCTTACCATGAGAAAACCCCCTCCAAAGAGCCATTAATTGTAATGGAGAACATCGAAGAGGTAACAAAAGCTCTAAGCCAGCCTACAAACCTCAAGGGAGTGCCAATAATAGTTAACAAGCTGAAAAGAAAGTCCTAGAGAACAACCTTTTCGCCATCTATAAAGTTCCTTTTGTTCTTCTCCAGCTGGATTGTGAGTGAAAGCTTAGAGTTTCGGTAGAGAAGAAAGTCATTCCCATTTCCCCCTTAACTTGTAATACTTTTCATTATTTTTTCTTCCATTTTTTGTATTCTTTGTAATATATATTATTCACATCGTACATGAAGGGATAAAAGCCCTTGGCAGCGAAAGAATTTACAAAATTATTCCTTAATTTAATTTAGGAATCCCAAAATACCAATACATTGGCAAAATAATACAGAAACTTCTTTGTCTCCTATATTTTTATTGTTTGCTGGTAGATTACAGTTTTGTTCATTCCATGCTTCATAATCTTCAGGTTTACTGGGCTAGTGTGTTTGTGCTACCTACGAGTGTGGATCATGAGGTTGATAAAATCCTGAGATTTTATCTTTGGAGGGGTAATGAGGAGGGTAGAAGAGGTTTTAAGGTGACGTGGTCTGAGGTGTGTCTTCCTTTTGAGGAGGGTGGACTCGCTATCCGTGATAGGTCTTCTTGAAATATTGTGAGTACAATAAAGATTCTTTAGTTGTTGTTGGCAAGTTTGGGTTCTCTGTATCTTGCTTAGGTGAAGGCTTATATTCTTAATGGAAGGTCGTTTTGGGATGTCGATTCTGGGGTTGGTTGATCTTGGTGTCTTTGGGCTATCTTACGTATGTGGGATAGTTTGAAAGAGCATGTTCAGATGGAGGTAAGGGATGGTAGGCGTTGTAGACGGCTGGATCCATGGTTGTAGGGTTATCCTATCCTTCAATAGGTTGGTGAGAGGTTGCTCTATGATACGGGGAGTAGGCAGGAGCCTAGGGTTTCTGAGTTTATTAGTTCGAAAGGGGAGTGAAGGTGGTTGTGGGTGTCTTTGGAATCGATTGATTTATGTGATATAGTTCAAGTTGTAAGTTTGTGTCCTACTGTTGGGGATATGTGGGTTTAGGTTCTAGGTTGTCATGGTAGTTTATCGATCCCTAGTGCGTGGGATACTATTCATCCTCGTATTGTTAGGGTTTATTAGGTGAGTTTACTGTGGGATGGAGGGAATGTTCCCAAGCATTCCTTTTGCACTTGGTTGGCCATCAGAGACAGATTGGGTACTAGAGATAAGTTATATAGGTGGAACAATTCGGTTCCGTTGTCATGCATTCTTTGTAGGGGATTATGAATCTCACAATCATTTGTTTTTTTGTGTCCTTTTGGTTGTGAAATTTGGTCTCAGATCCTTCAGGTTATGGCTTTCTCTCACAAGATTGTGGATTAAAGGGTTGAGTTATCTTGGATTTGCCATCAGAGTATTTGAAAGGGAGTGAGGAGGAAAATGTGGTGTGTTCTCTAGTGTGCTACGATTTACTTTATCTAGAAGGAGTAATCATCGCTCCATAGCAGTCAGGCTCGTGAGCCAATTATTATGTTTCAGCTTCTTCGATCTTGTATTCGTGCCTGTGTTGTGTCTTAGCGTGAGGATGCTTATGATATTATTTACCTTGTTTTCTTTCCGTTATTCTTTTGTCTGCTTGTCTTCGAGTTGTGGGGTTGTTATTCTTTGTGTTTGTTTCCCTACGATGCTTTGTGGGGTTGTTTTGCCTTTTTATGTTTTTGTTGTTCTTAATTTTGTTGCTTTTGTTGTTGTTCTTTCTTTTGGTACTTTTGATTCTTCCTTTGTTTGTAAGCATTGACCGCTCTTGTGCCTTGGCCTCAGGCTGTGAAGTCCTCCTTGTTGTTGCATAATAATATTACCTTCATAAAAAGAAAAATACATAAACTAATTTTCTTATTATAACTTGTAGGCTAAACATCTTTTAAATTAAAAGATACAGAGAATATAAAACTTAATTAGTTTGACGCTTCTGAATAAAAAACTTCAAATTGGGACACCACTCATCGAAGACCTTTCTATTCTCTGGGATGAGATTAGTTTGTAGGAATCAATTGGGATGAAAAAAAAAGTGCAGAGAGAAACTATTTTATTTTCAGAGAGCAAAAGCATTGACTTTTTTTAATTAAGAAAAACTGTTTTTCTTTTGCATATTTATAACTCTTTTTTTTAGGGAGTAGGAGAGAGAATCATGAGATTTTATTAATTTAAAAAATATTAAATTAATAGAAATTTCAAATCTACTAATTAATTAATCAATTAATAATTATTTAATTTATATTTAATTAATATTTCATTTAAATCATATTTAATTAATATCTCTCCAATATCTTATATTGGCATTTTTAAAAGTAGCAAAATAAATTAAAATATGTACAAGCTATAGAAAAGATTTTATTCTATCACTGATAGTCTTCTATCACTATAGCATATCAATGATTATCCGTGACAGAATTTGCTATAGGTTGTAGGTATTTTGTAAAATTTGTGGAACTAAACTGTTAATCAATTCTCCAATTAATTAATAGCTAAATTAAATATCTTATATTTAACTTAAATTAAATTTGAATCACATTCAAATATAAATTTCTCTCATAACTAATAATTTTAATATGAATCCAATTCACATTAAATTTATATAATAAAGTTTGATTAAAATATAAACTTTATATTATAATGTATCACCATAGATTATACTAATTCCCAAAGTAAATTTGAACATTTTAAATTACAACAAATATAAATAAATCTCATTACAGTTTATGAGCTAGTAAGGAGACCTAATGGACCTACAAATCAAAAGCTATAACGATATGAGATTAATTGGCTAAACTCATTAACCACATTAATCAATCTTCGTTAAATGTGTGTATACTCCACTAAAGACTCATAGCTGAACTCTTCTCACTGTAGATATATTTCTGTGTTCATGGATATAGACCAATAACAGTAAGTTAGTCGTTCACGAGTGTTTATAACACTAGCTGGGTCAAATTACTGTTTTACTCCTTGCTTACCTCTAGTCCTTAAATAATACTAGTGCTCCACTAATGAACAACTTGTTTATGGTCCAACCAATAAATATAAACCCCTCTTGTGCCATAGAGATTGTAGAGCCCTTTGTTCAAGTCCCAAAGACACCACTTAAGGGAACACTCATCTACTTAACCTGAAGTCGGGAAGGAGTGAATTCCATCTTGTGTAATTATGTTCCTAGCTTCTCACTTGGTCTTGTCCCTAAAATGATAAGCATATTGAGTGGCAATCTGGTCACTCTCACCCATACAAATCAAAGGATAATTTCTCACGAATAGGAGTTGATAATACACTCAGGATTAAGACAATGTTACCTAGGTCATCCAAATGAAATAGAAACTCAACTAGTTAATGGAGTTACATCTGGTGGTTACTATTTTGTGGTTCGATCTTATGCAAAATCATTTCATAGGATACATTCACTCGTATGTCACCTACATGAACGCGTTAGATCATTGTCTTTGTATCGAATACAAAATAAGTTGTATCCATAGTGTTACCAAGATAAGGTACTCAGTTTTATCCCTATACTATAGACCCTTTAAGTTAATCTCGAACATTGATCCTTGTATGTCTTTACATACTATTAAAGACTCATCAAACAACTTAGGATGTTAGTTTACTGGATTTGGGTTATTAAGGCAAAACTAATAATATAATCAGTAACATTTATTATAATAATAACACTTTATTGAAAATAGTCAATGAATTATATTTACAATTTAGCAATTTTATGACATAAATTTCAACAATTACATGTTTATGCCTTTTCAATTCAACATTCCTTTACTTTTCACCAGTCAATGTGTTATTTGTAATTTAAACTTGTGATAGTTCTTGATAAAATGTTATGTTAATAAGTCTTATCGTATTAGTCAAGTTATTCTCATCGCCTAGCTAATGTAAGTCGCCAAATACCCGAGAGGGAAAGTAGCAAGGACCTAACTAACATGTGCAAGGAAGGATTTCATCTTCCTTTGTGAGATCATTTCCAGCATTTGTATCCTGAAAAGAGAACAAGTGTGGACAGTGGGCACCTAGAGGTTGTTGTCCTTAATTGTAAAATCATTTATTGTTTATAAGTGATATTTTCTAGATATTTTTTGTCTAACCATACTTAGTCATATGGATCTTGAAAGGTGACCATGTGTGGCGTTCAATGACTCTGAGAGGAGCACACCTTAATCATAAGTTAGTTAAGCAAATCATATCACATATAGCCTATCGCACTGCTTAATCGTATTATAATGCATGACATTCCTTCATTTTCTTTGCACACAAGTTAGTTCACATCATCCTATCGTCTAATCCATATTCCTCCTTTATAGACTCTCTGGGCTTAGCTTAGAAAGTTTAGTTTATCTCTACATTCTTTGCATTCTTTATGATTCATGATTCTTTATATTTGTTATTCTTTAATTCTTTTATACCGCCTAGATGATAGTAATTCCTAGAATTAATGTCTTGAATCGATTACCTGTGTTTAACCCTAGATCATCTAGGTAAACCTACTGTTTTGCTTGCACTTGGACAAGCAGTAGGAAAATTTGTACTCAACAAGGACTCAGTAGTTATGCGATAAAGAGGTACATAGTGACTACTCACATGCAATGATCAAGACTAATGACTTATCGCATAGAATTAATTGTGTAATTAACCATCTCTGAGTCCGAACCAAACTCACACAACAGATTTTTAACAACCACTACCCCATTCTTTAATGACGTTTCATTCTCTAAACCTTCCTCTTTCTCTTCTATGTGTTTGATACCAGTTTGTAAATCATGTAGCATAGCTAACATTTCATTTTCTTAATCAAGAAGGTAACTACTAGTTCCTTCGTCAAAAGGATTACTACTACTCCTTCCTTCATCAAAACTTTGCATACCTTTGTGCAAGTTCATGAGCTCTCCATGATACACTCAATCTATATAGGGGGAGGCTTGTCACACCCTGTCCTACCGACCTTCTTGCTGTTCTCATGAGACGCAGTTCGACTTGAGCATATCTAACGCAATTAAATACCAAAGACACTCATCTTAAATCATTTACCTTATTTAAATGCCAAATACTTTAAATAACATGCTTTAAGCAATAAAAGCTTAACGCCGTCAACATAACAAAAATTTAAACTTTATTAATAACAGGCTTTTCATACATAGTATACAATACAACTTTAAACTAAAACTTAAAATGCTTCGCAGATTCTCACCTAGTAGGCCATTTCCTTCCCTTCTCTTACTCGGCCTTAACACCAAATCTTGGAAGATAAAATTTTAAAACGTAAGTCTAAAAGACTTAATGAGGTTTTATGAAATCTTTTTCACAATACCTTTCCATAAATCATTTTGCAAAACCATAACATTCGTTTTAAACAAAAACATATGAGATCTTGTAAACACAACATTTCACATAAAGCATCATCTCGCATAAACATACATTAGTCAACAATCATTCCTTTCGCCAAGGATACTGAATCGTTCTCTACGTTTGGTTTCATCACCTCGTTTTTAGACTACTGTATCAACAACATTCGAGAATAAACAGATTCGTTCTTGTTGTTCAGGCCGCCTAACACAATGCAGTCCCTTTCTACATTGGTCGGCTTCACTCCACCATGAAAGCCTTTTCTACATAGCTGCCTTTATCCTTATGTGCACATAACAATTAGCTCATTCAAAAGAAGCAACTAATTGTTTAAACACCATTTCTTGATCAAGATCATAGTCATCAAATCAAGTTTTAAACATTATAAAACATGTTTAAAATCATATAAATACTTTAAAAGAACACTTTGAAAGAAAGAACCCACAAATACTTTTAAGAAAAGATCACTCACCAAACTTTACCAAAGATCCTCCTCTTCCTTCTCTTTTCATGGAGTCTTCTCGCAAAGCAAACCACAACACTTAACACCTTGTTTTTCTTCTTCTTTTCGTAAGAGAAAAATAGTAACACTTTAGTTCTTTAACAAAATCTTAGTTCTTACTTAATGAAAAATTCCTCTATTTATACTATTTCTTAACCCAAGTTAGTCATCCTTAGTTCTTTGTCTGATTGCCAGCTTCTACTTAAAACCTCACACGTACAAAATTAATATTTATCTTAGTCATGCTTAAATTCTTAATCTTACACATTAACCTCTGTCAAATCAGATTTGACATTTTCTCGCCAAACCTTTCTTCTCGCCTAATTCCATTCCGAGAATAGCTTTAACCGCTTAGCATAACTTTCGAAAGTCTTAACACAATAACTCCCTTTGTAGACTACCCAACCTTTTCTGACAAAGACTCTTTCTCTTTTGAGCGTTTAGACTTATAAGTCCTATGGCAAATCCTTTTTTTTCAAACTTTCTTGCGAACTAACTTCTTAATTGCAAAACTTATACTTAACCATATAAGATTTTATCACTTAATCCTTTTCGCAGATTGATTCAAATGTCAACTTCTTATCGTGAAGTCTTATATCAAAATGCCTCTGCTGATCCAAAATGCAAATTTCACAACACTTAGCCAGATTTTATTTCTTATACTTAAATTAGAAGCGATTCTCACAAGGCTATTCCAGTGGTTATAGATGTTTCAGACCCTTTAATGAGTTCCAATTTGAATTTATACATTTCTTGCATGGACACCTTATTTATTGCATCCTCTAAAAATTAAAAAACTCTTTCAACTCTTATCCATCTCGATAAAAGCCCCAATACATAAAATGTTGGATTAGTTTTATATCTCCTCTCGGACACTCCAACTTACTCTATGAATAAGTTATATCCAATCTCCCATTAATTATAGTCTGTCTAATATTTTCAACACCCCTAATCTAAAATTCATTGAACACCTCTCCCAAATATGTCAACCTTTTTAATTACAGACCATCAAACATTTTCAAAAATATAAATTCAAATTGGAATTGAAATTCATATTCACATTCAAATTAAATGGTAAATTCAAATTTAATTTCAGATTCAAATTAAAGAAATTAAATAACAATCTTGAATTCAATAAACACCCCCAATCTCAAATTCAATAAACACGCTCTCCCCAAACCTCAAATTCAACAAAAAAAACCACTCTTAATTCAATATAACCCCACAAATCTCAACAATCACATATTCAATAATTTTCCAAAATACTCGATGTCAATCAATCCTAAAACCAATTCAATATACAAATACCCTAAATTCAATATAACCCCACAAATTTCAACAATCACAAATTTAATAATATTCTAAAATACTCTATATTAATCTTAAATCCTAAAATTAATTCAAATTTAATACTAAAATCTTAAATTGCTACACAATTATATCATATACATTCATTATATCAATGCTTATCATATTCAAAATTTGAATACATACATTATATATGAAAACATAATATCAATACATACATACATTTTTCTACTTAACATACATTTTAATATAAATCCTAAAAACATTCATTATATCATATACATTCAATTTTATAATTAAAAAAAACAAAAACAAAAATGAATAACAACCTTGATTGAAAGCGATGGCAATGAGCGATGATGGAAATAGTGGGCAGCAGAAAGAACGACGGTGGCGATCATAGAACGATGACAGTAGGATCTCTCCCGACCGTCTTTTCTTTTCTTTGTGTGTATGTTCTATTCTGTGTTCATCAACACAGAACAAATAGGTAAGAGAATGCCTAACGTTCTCGAAAACGTTGGAGAATGTGAACCATTCCCAACATCATGCATTCAAACATCAAGGAACAGGAACCCCTTCCTCGATGCCATTAGTGGCACATCGGGAAAAGTGGATGATTAGAAATTATTATACAATTATCCTCCGATGTGGTCAACGCAACATCGGTACAAAGGGAACGAATTCCGACATATAGATGACACACGTCGGGGAAAGCAGACCAATTGAATAATTGTGTACCACTTTCCTCGACGTGTTTCTCCTACATGTCAGGGAAAGTGAATGAATAAAATAATTGTTTTCACTTGCCCCGATGTGTAGGAGAGACACATCTGGGAAAGTGAAACACAATTATTCAATTGGTCCACTTTCCCCAACATGTCTCTCCTACAATGTTGAGCAAAGCCTATTAATGAATATAAAAAAATAAAAAAGTTGGAGTTAGCTCGATGTGCAAATGAAGATGCCAGAAATGCTCTCCTAAGTTGACGCTAGCAACGGTGCGTCAAAATTGTTAGGTGATGGCCGATGCGGTATTTCTCGACGTCGTGTCCCACATCGGGATTCCTCTGATTTCTTGTAGTGATGGTACTGTTGACCTCAAATGTTCTAGGATCAACAAGGTTATCTCTTAAGGAGCGTTCGGGGGAGGAAAAGAGTTCTGGGGGATAAGGGTTATGATGATTCTAGGATTATGATAACACTAACATTATGGTAATATGTGTTTGGATGAAAATTTATTATTGGTAATGTTATGATAATATGTGTTTGGGGGAAGAATTATGATGGTAGTGTTATGATTGTAAATGTTTGAGGAAAGGATTATTATAGGTAGTGTTATGATAATATTTGTTTGGGGAAAGAATTATGATAGCTAGTGTTATGATAGTATGCGCTTGGAGGAAGAATTATGATTGTAGTGTTATGATTTTTTTTAATATATATCCAATAAAATTTTTTAATATATTTATTTAAATAAATCATATTAGGAAGTAATTTCAGCCATAAAAATCATTTTCTTTAAATTTCTTGTGGGTCTTTAAGTTTTCATGTGCTTAAAAAAATCAACCTTCATTCGATAACTTTCTGTTTTCTATTTTTTATTCTTTTACAAATTTTTATAATATTTATTAAATCTAATGCTTATTTTTCCTTCAATGTTAAATAAAATTGAAATTTCTAGTTCAATTCTATAAAAATAAAAACAACTCTTTGATTTTTTTTTTTAGTTTCTCATATTTTGATTAAGTAAAACAATAGTAAAAAGTATAACAAATTATTGAAGCTTGTGTATGCAAATAATGATTATCAACTTAATTTTAATTTTAAAAGATAAACAAAATTAATCATTTTGTTATTTTTGAAATTAAATCATGTTTCTTAACTACAAAAATGAAATTAATAAAAAAAATTAAAATTTAATAAGACAATTTTTGTTATTGTTCTTCAAATTTGAATTTAATTTTTAAAAATATTTGTAAAATAGGTAACTAGCTAATAAAAAATGTTCATAAGGTAAATTTTTTAAAAGAAACAAAAATAAAAACTAAATGATTATTTATATGATAGGGTCTAAATTTTTTACTTTCTATTTTTTAAAAAAACAATCTTATAAAATTAATTTTCATAAGTTTCTTTCTAAGTTTATTATCCATCCTTTACTAATATTTTAAAATACAATACCAAATATTTTTTTTTAAAAAACTAAAACTAAAATTTTATTACTTTTTTATGAAAAAAAATAAAATTGTATATTTTTATAAATCTTTACAAAATCTTACTAATGCAAAAATAATAGAGTTGTGAAAATTATTAAATAAAGGCAGATTGGTGTTATGGGGATTATGATAACATTGCCAAATAAGATATGGAATAACTCTAATCCCCACAAACCCTTTCCAAACATGTCTTTAACATTAATCAAGATGTGTTTAAGTCTGGTCGTAAATATAAAAGAAATTGTCATTCGAACAAACGAATACTCAAAACCTTAAAGGCCCTAAAGCGTAGGTTATATATTGGACGACAATGTTTGTTGATCGGACAGGCCCACTTTTGGAAGAAATCTGTCACGTTTCCATAAATGCCTGGAGAATTTCTTCATATCATCTTTCTCTCTGAATTTCCATTTTTACTCAGTCAACCAATGTCTTTGTACCCTTCGACTTCAACT